>PVLD010019855.1:0-35261 GCA_004027595.1 Dinomys branickii
TTGGGCTTCCCAGGCAGAGGATGCAGGTAGGAGATTGGGGTGGACACGCCAGGCCTGGCAGGAAGACAGAGATAGCAGGGGAACGGTGTATGGTGCCGGCTGCGACACATGAAGGCGTTCGCAGCGTTGGGTAGGAGGGGCGCCGACTGGGTGTGTCACAGCTGCTCTCTGCGCCGCACAGGTGCAGCAGATGAAGCTGAAGGACTCTCGCATCAAGTTGATGACAGAGATCTTGGGAGGTATGAAAGTGCTGAAGCTGTACGCCTGGGAGCCCAGCTTCCTGGAGCAGGTAGAGGGCATCAGGCGGGGTGAGCTCCAGCTGCTGCGCAAGGGCGCTTACCTCAAAGCCATCTCCACCTTCGTCTGGGTCTGCACCCCCTTCCTGGTAAGCCTGCTGCCGGGGCTGGGCTCCCGCCTCCTGCCTGGCCAGCCCAGGCCCCTCCTGACCCCCACTCCCGCGCTCCCCAGGTGAGCCTGATCACCCTGGGAGTGTTCGTGTGTGTGGACCAGGACAACGTGCTGGATGCGGAGAAGGCCTTTGTGTCCATATCCTTGTTCAATATCTTAAAGATGCCCCTCAACATGCTGCCCCAGTTAATCAGTGGCCTGACCCAGGTAACGGGGCAGGACTGGGCTTCCGCTGGAGTTAGAGCAGGGTGTGTGTGTGTGTGTGTGTGTGTGTGTGTGTGTGTGTGGCCATGAAAAGGTCGCTTAGGGTTGGGATGATCAGTCAGAGTTCCTGGAGTTGGGGGAGGATGAGAGGGTCATTTGCAGACAGCCTCTGAGTTCTGGACAGCTGGGACCTCATCTTTGAGAAATGGGAGCCTTGGAAGACTTGGTCATGGGAGAGGCCCCGGCAGCCTAGCCCAGGAAGTTGGGAATCAAGCAAGGGTAGCAGGGGTGGGGGATGAGAAGCAGCTTTTAGCGCTTATACCTTTCCGCAGGCCAGTGTGTCTCTGAAACGGATCCAGCATTTCCTGAGCCAAGATGAACTTGACCCCCACTGTGTGGAGAGAAAGATCATCTCCCAAGGTTCGAAACTTCCACAGGGACCGCCCTCACCCAGCCTTACTCCAGGGCAGCATCTGTTCCGGGGCTTCCTCCTCCCCCTCCCCGCTCCTCACTCTGTCCTTCCCCCAGGGATCCTGCCCCTGTCCTCCGCCCTGTCTCCCCCATCTCCTCCCACTTCCCCACCCCTGCACTCCCTGACCCTGTGCACCTTGGTCCTCCCAGGCTGCGCCATCACCATTCACGGTGGCACCTTCACCTGGGCACAGGACCTGCCCCCCACCCTGCACAGGTACCCACTGTGGGCAGGAGGCCAGGTCAACAGCAGCACCCTGCCTTTCCATCCTCCACCAGCAATGCAGGAAGGGAAGGGCCTCCCTTGCCAGGGGACACCTGGGGGGGGGGAGGGTCTGCTTGTCATAGCCTGGGGACCGAATGAGATTCCAATCTCTGATCAAGACTCCTTGTTCCTAGCCTCAATATCCAGATCCAGAAAGGGGCTCTGGTGGCCGTGGTGGGGCCTGTGGGCTGTGGGAAGTCCTCGCTGGTGTCTGCACTGCTGGGAGAGATGGAGAAGTTGGAAGGCACAGTGTCAGTGAAAGTGAGAGGCTAAGGGCTCCCGGGAAGTGCCTGAGGCTTGGTCAGGCCATGGCCAAGCCCCAAAACGACCTCCTTTTGTGGCCAGGGCTCTGTGGCCTATGTACCCCAGCAGGCGTGGATCCAGAACTGCACACTTCAGGAAAATGTGCTGTTTGGCCGAGCCATGAATCCTAAGCGCTATCAGCAGGCTCTGGAGGCCTGTGCCCTGCTAGCTGACCTAGAGGTGCTGCCTGGTGGAGACCAGACAGAGATTGGAGAGAAGGTACAGGGTCCCTTCCCCTCCCTGAGGAGCCAGCACATATGCCCACCCACCTCAGCCTGGCCCAGGTGCCCATTCATGGAACGTCGTGCCCAGCTCTGTGCCAGGCCCTGGGGAAGCAGGTCTGTGACCAGGGGAGGCTGGCTCAGGAATAAGTAGGGCTGTAGAATTCCCTGGAGCCAAGCTGAAGGCCTGTGCAGGGAACAGGGAGGGCTCGGAGGGGAAATCAGATGAGGAAAGGCGTCACAGGAGCTTAATCTTAACAACTGAGGCGGAGATGCCCATCATCTGTCCGTCCGTCCGTTAGATTCCTGTGAAGTACCTAGTATAAGCCAGATAACATCGTGCAGTAATAAACTCAAGAGCCTAGAATCTCTGCCTTCAGATGAATACTTTACTTTCCACTGGGGAAGAGAGACAGTAAGCAAGGTAAGTGAAGTAGTAACACACGAGGTGACGCTGAGGGGAGGAGCGGATAAAGCAGGAACCAGGGAAGGCGTGCAGAGCTCAGTTGTTAGAGCAGCTTGGGAAGGGGAATCCTGAAGAGAGAGAGATAAAGCCCTGGTAGGAACAAGGAGCCTCGCATGGGACCACAGAGCCCCGTCAGAGGTGATCAAGCCCTGGCTGGTGCCATGGAGATGTATCTTGGGACATCCGGGACTGAGAAGAAAGCTCGAAGTCCCAGGCAGGAGAGCAGCCGGAAGGAAAGGGCCCTCGAGCAGCAAGGAGGCCAGGATGGCTGGAGCAGAGCGAGCAAGGGGTCAGGAAGAGAGACTGAGCCCAGAAGGGGAACCAGGCGGCCAAGTCACTCAGGACCTTGCCGGCCACTTGAACTGTGGCAGAGAGTGACCGAAGGCCATTGGAAGGCCTGGACTAGATGAATATTCCCATGCTCTGCCTGCCTGGAGGTGAGAAAATGGGAGTGGGTACAGGTGGAGGCAGAACCATAAAGACTTTGGTTAAACCAGGTATGGTGGTGCACGCCTGTCGTCCCAGCACTCGGGAGGCTGAGGCAGGAGGATTGCCGTAAATTCAAGGCCAGCCTGGATTACTTAGCAAGACCTTGTCTCTAAATAAATAAATAAATAAATAAATAAAAGGACTGGTTGAGATTTTAGCCTTTACCCTGAAAAACATGGCACATGAGTTCTTAAAAATTATTTATTAATTAAATTCGTGTTAAGTAATTTTATTATTGTGTTTATGGTGCTGGGGGTTAACTCAGGGCCTCAAGCATGTTAGGCAAGTGCTCTACCACTGAGTTACACCTCAGCCTTTTTTTTTTTTTTTTAAATTTCCAGACAGAATCTCACTAAATTACCCAGGTTGGGCTCAAATTTGCAATTTGTCTGCCTCAGCCTCCCATGTAGCTAAGATTACAGGTATACACCACCTCAACTGCTTTATCTCCCTACTTGTTTTTTGTTTTGTCTTTTGAAACGGGGTTTCACTATGCAGTCCAGACTGGCTTTGAACTTGTTATATATTCCAGGCTGGCCTCAAACTCAAAATTTTCCTGCTTCAACTCCCTGAATGCTAGGATCACAGGCATGGACCACCATGCCCAGCTTAATTTTCATTTATTTTATTTTATTTTACTTTATTTGTTGAGGCAGGTTCTCACTATGTAGTCCAATTTGTCCTTGAACTCACTATGGAGCCGGGGCTCACCTCTAACTCACAGAAATCCTGCCTCAGCCTCCCCAGGGCTGGGATTACAGACAGATACCATCACACCTGACCCCTTAATTTATTTTTAACTGAGGCAAAGTCCACACAACATAACACATACCACCATCTTTTTTGTTTCCTTTGTCTTTTGGAGGCAGGGTCTTACTATGCAGTTCAGGCTGGCCTTGAGCACGCTTTGTAGCCCAGGCTGGCCTCGCTCCTGCCTTAGCCTGCCGAATGCTGGGATTACAGGTGTGAGCCACCACGCCCAGCTACCACCATCTTTCAACATGCAGCTTGGTCACGTTATATGCATTCACAGTGTTACACAACAATCTCCAGAACCTTTCCATCTTGCCAAACTGGAAGTCTGTCCCCACTGAACAGTCACTCTCCTGTCCTCTTCCTCCTCTGCCAGCTTCCAGTCCTCTGCTTCTCAGAATGTGGCTACTCGCACAGCTTGTGCTCTTGAGATTGGCTCACCCCACACAGCACAGTGTCCCCAAGGCGCACCCGCGAGCTGCCTGCTAGCGTCTCATGCTTCCAGGCTGGTGCTGTCCAGTGTATGTTGTATCATTGTCCGCTTGCCATTCATCCATCCATGGACCCTGGGTTGGCCTGGGCTACCAGCTGGCAGGGTGGCAAAGCGAGAGGGGGAGGCCTCTGCTGCCCAGGAAGACTCTGAGAGCCGCCATCCCTTCTTTGGTGGCCCTCAGCTTCCCTGACAGCTGAGCGCCTTAAGAAATGTAGATCCAGAGGTCTGCCTTGCTGTGTGACTACACAGTTCCTTTCTCCCTGGGCCTGTCTGCCCCTCCCGCACCCCAACCAGCATTCTCCTCATCTTTCTCCTCCTCTTTCCAGGGCATTAACCTGTCTGGGGGACAGCGGCAGCGGGTCAGTCTGGCCCGAGCTGTTTACAGTGACGCTGATGTTTTTTTGCTGGATGACCCACTGTCAGCCGTGGATTCCCATGTGGCCAAACACATCTTCGACCGGGTGATTGGGCCAGAGGGTATGCTGGCAGGCAAGGTGAGGCTGCAGGATAGGGGCCAGAGCAAGCTCTATGCCCTAGTAGGAAACTGGTGGGTGGTTGCGGGGTTCAGGTGAGACCTGGGACATGCACCCAGGAGCCCGTGAGCAGCCTGTGGTGAGCACAGGGTGACTTGTGGATCAACCCACCTATATCTCCGGCATACACCGAGGGCCCTGAGACCAGAGCCTACTGCCTCTCCGCAGACTCGAGTGCTGGTGACACATGGCATCAGCTTCCTGCCCCAGACAGACTTCATCATAGTGCTGGCCAATGGGCAGGTGTCTGAGATGGGCCCCTACTCAGCCCTGATGCAGCATGACGGCTCCTTTGCCAATTTCCTCCGAAACTACACGTTCAATGAGGATCAGGAGGAGACGCTTGAGAACCGCAGGATGGGTATGCACCACCCCAGCCCTTCTGAATCCCACACGCTGCCAGCCTCTCCCCCACCTGAGGCCTTCTGGGAAACCCAGGCCAGCCGTGGCACAGTCAGACAGATGGCAGCAAAGGGAAAGGGAACTGGATGCAGATAAGTCCCACTTCCGCCTCTTCCCAGGGAGACCTTGGATTAAGAGTTCAGGCCTCAGAGTCTGTCTTCCTTCTGTCAGAAGGATCTGTGGACTTAGGCCCCAAGCCACTTTAGGGATTGTTTGGCAAATGTGCAAGTGCTTAGTAAAAACATTTACTTATCAACCAAGATTTATTGAACAATGACTATGTCCAGGCACTGTTCCAGAGAAGAAACAGAGAACCGTGAGCAAATAAAATCTCCCTGTCTTCAGGGCTCCCAACCACAGACTCTTGAGTTGGCTCACAGGACTTTTCCTGAGCTCTCTGCCCAGTACCTTGAGCATCTGCCAAGGGCCGTGCCCCACACAGGGCCCTTGACCCACACCCTTACCCCTCTGGTACTCACAGAAATGCCATGAGCCAGGTATCATGTTTATTCCTTTCCTGTGCCTGCCTAAGGTGACGCGTCTGGGAAGTGGGACCTCAGCTCAGCCGGTCTGAGGCCAGGGCCCAAGTCCCAGCCTTGACACTTGAGTCCCTTAGTCCCAGGAGGAAGTGTTTCATGCTGTCTGTCTGGGTGTCCTTCCAAACCCTCTCGTCCTCATATCTCCCAGTCAGCCCCCTCACTAGAGTAGGGGTTGCGGTGCAGGGTGCGGGGCAGCGTTGTGTGTCCTCCTCTCTCCTCTGCAGCCTTGGAAGACAGGGAGGAGGAGGTGCTGCTGATTGAGGACACGCTGAGCACCCACACAGACCTGACAGACACTGAGCCGGCCCTGTACGAGGTTCAGAAGCAGCTCATAAGGTGAGCCCCGGCGTGTCCCCATCCCCTGCAAGGCTGCTGCAGGGCTCCAGGGCCCTGGTGGTGGGGTGCAGGTGGGCATTGCCCTGACCCTCACACCCAGGGAGGTGACCCTGTTGGGGGTAGTGTGTCAGGGGCCGCCTGCCTGGGTCTGACTTGCTGCTTTCCCAGGCAACTGAGTACCATGTCTTCAGACGGGGAAGGCCAGGCTTGGCCTGTGCCTCGGAGACACCAGGGTGTATCAGAGAAGGCTGTGCAGGCGACAAAGGCAAAGGAGACTGGGATGCTCATCAGTGAGGAGAAGGCGGAGACTGGCACTGTGAGTAGAGTGGACACGGGCGGACATGAGCAGGACCCAGCATCTCATGGAGTCTTCTGTCCCCTAACTGCCATGGCCACTCCCTGCAGGTGAAGCTGAGTGTGTTCTGGGATTATGCCAAGGCTGTAGGCCTCTATACCACGCTGGCTATCTGTCTCCTGTACGCTGGCCAAAGTGCAGCCGCCATCGGGGCCAACGTGTGGCTTAGCGCCTGGGCCAATGAGGCCGTGATGGACAGGAGGCAGAATACCACCTCCCTAAGGCTGGGCGTGTACGCCGCTCTGGGAATTCTGCAAGGTGAATTCCCCCAACCAGGGGCCCTGTCCCTTTCTCTGCTTTGGCTCTGTGCCAGCCACAGCCACACCCCTGCCCCTCCAGGCCCACCCTGCCTCCCAGGCAACCAACCGGTGCCTTCTGCACCCCCACAGGGGTCCTGGTGATGCTCTCCGCCTTCACAATGTCGGTGGGAGGCGTTCAGGCTGCGAGCCTGCTGCACAACACACTGCTGCAAAACAAGATACGGTCCCCACAATCCTTCTATGACACAACGCCCTCGGGCCGCATCCTCAACCGCTTCTCCAAGGACATCTGCGTCATTGATGAGCTTCTGGCCCCCACCATCCTCATGCTGTTCAATACCTTCTACAATTCCCTCTCCATCCTGGTGATCATTGTGGCCAGCACACCACTCTTCATGGTGGTCGTCCTGCCTCTAGCTGTGTTCTACAGTTTTGTGCAGGTTCCTGCGTGTGGCGTGGGTGGGGCTGTGATGTGGGCGTGGCTGCATCATGGGCGGGGCTTGGTAGGGGTGGGGGGGTCTGGCAGGGACTCCTTGTGGGTGGGGCGAGCTCTAATATGGGAGGGGCCTTCTGTAGGCTGCTGAACAGGAGTAGGTTGGGATGGATTGCTTGCGTTAGTTAGGAACAGGGACCCGTTACTTCCTTGAAATTCCTTTTTTTTTTTTTGGTAGCAGGAATCAAACTCAGAACCTTGTGCTTACCAGGCAGGCCCTTGTGCCCCTGAGCTATATCCCCGGCCAAAATTCCTTTTAACTCCCCTATAAAGATAGTTTCTTAGAATCTACCTCATTGTGTGTGTGTGAGCATAGAACGCATACTTATAAATTGTGATTGGCCCTGGGTTTCCTTCCTGTTCATGTTTTTTTTTGTAAAAAATGTCAACAGCTTGGGATGCACTATCCCTCCTCTTCTTTTTAATGCATATCTAAACATACATGTGTCTGTACCATACGTGAGCAGCTAACATCTAGATACAGCTCATGTCCAGGCTTGGCAGTGCCTGGGCTCCTCCACGGAGCGACCAGTGAGGGTGGGGTCCTCCGGGGGGTGCAGACCATGACCAGGCAGTGCCAGGCAGCCCCTGTCATCCTGGAGCCCATGGGGTAGAAGACAGAAACTGAAGAAAAAGCATGTTTTGGAGGGGCTGGAGCGGAAACAACTGAGGCAGAAGGACTTTTCCAGGAAAAAAACATAAAATTACGGTTTTGAGAGAGTCGTTTGACCAAGTACATTATCAGGGCCTAGGTGGAGCTGGGAATTTCACTACTTAAGGGGCTGAGGTCAGTGTTGGGTCGAGGCGTACCCCTCCCCTGGGGAGCAATCGAGGGAGGCAGGAGCTGACAGGGAATCCGGGAGGGCTTCGCGGAGGAAGTGGCGTGACAGGTGGGAAGCTAATCGGAGAGAGAGTAGGGAGTAAATCAGGATGCTAAGACCCCGAAGAAAGGAAGAGGAAGGCATCAGACCTCATAGGGGGGTGGGGCTGGCTGGGAAGAGGCCCAGGCTGCGTGGCGACTCAGAGCACGGGCAGGACTGAGTTGGGGGCTCCAGGGCCCTGACCCCGGCCCTCTTGTCTTCCCCATCAGCGTTTCTATGTTGCCACATCCAGGCAGCTCAAGCGACTGGAATCAGTCAGCCGCTCACCCATCTACTCCCACTTTTCGGAGACAGTGTCTGGCACCAGCGTCATCCGGGCCTATGGCCGCACGGAAGACTTCAGGGTCCTCAACAACGTTAAGGTGGACACCAACCAGAGGAGCTGCTACCCCTACATCGCCTCCAACCGGTCAGTAGCCTCCTCTCTCAGGACTTCTGGCAGCTCTCTGCCTGAAGGAACGGAGGGCTCTTCCCACACCTGGTCTCATCTCCTCC
Organism: Dinomys branickii; assembly: GCA_004027595.1. NCBI lineage: Eukaryota > Metazoa > Chordata > Mammalia > Rodentia > Dinomyidae > Dinomys > Dinomys branickii. The sequence goes on from PVLD010019855.1 coordinate 8,368, forward strand.
CGGTCTGCCCCTTGCAGGTGGCTGGGTGTCAACGTGGAGTTTGTGGGGAACTGCATGGTGCTGTTCGCTGCCCTGTTCGCGGTAATTGGGAGGAGCAGCCTGAATCCAGGGCTCGTTGGGCTGTCTGTGTCCTATGCCCTACAGGTATACGGGGGCCAGGTCCCTGGGCAGGGCCCCACTGGGCACCCCTTTCTGCTCAATATGGAGATTGGGGAGGTTCTGTTCTCAGGCACTGTGAGCTCACAGTTCGATGTGGGGAGATACTTGTGCCAGCGGTGGAGGGTAAGGCCTTGTGCTGGGAGGAACAAAACACTAAAACACACAAGGGAGTGTCCCCGCTCTGTGCTGTTGGAGAAGCAATCTTGGAGGTCAGCCCCAAAGGACAAACAGAACTTGTTGTGTCTGGACAAGATGTAGGTCAACCTGACAGAGGTCTGGCTGCAGGAGAGTAAAGGGCCAAGGTACACTTCCGGTGCACACAGAAGAAAGTTTTGTCTCCTCTTTGTGTCCATGGGATCTACATCCAAAGACTCAGCCAGCTGCAGAGGGAAAATATTTGAGAAAAAAATTAAAAACTTACCCCCAAAAAGCGAGACTTAAATTTGCCGTGGCAAGCACTACACTGAATCTGGGCAGATGGATGGACGGGTAGACCTGGTGTCAGGTATTCTAAGTCATCTAGACATGATTTGAGGCACACAGGAGGGTGTGCAGAGGTTACATGCAAACATTACACCATTTTATATGAGACTTGAACATCTATGGGTTTAAAATCCCTGGGGAGCCCTGGTTACCAAGGAACAATGTACAGATCAGGTATCAGGAGCCTGGACTACAGGTGAGGCAGGTCATTCTAACACCAGCCTGTATTGCCAAAGACTTGCGTAGCTGCAAATAGAACTCTTGTAAAGTAGCGTGAATTGTTAATGCCTCAGGTGGCTTGGATCTTGAATGCTTAGCTGAACAAAAGGCAAACCAGGCAGGCCTGGCTTCTCAAACATCAGTGTGCACAGGCCACCTGGAGAGCTTGTTAAAATGTACATTCTGACTCACCAGGACTAGGCTGGAGCTCAGGATTCTGCATTTCTACCAAGACTCCTTGGTACACCAAGGGTGGGCCCTGGGCTGGGACCCCACTATCTTCTGGGAGCTTGTTAGGAATGGAGACCTTCAGGTCTCCCCCCAGACCCACTGAATCAGAAGCTACATCTTAACAAGAATCTCTGGGGAGGCTTAAACATATTCAAGCTTGAGAAACAAGGTCTGAGGCAGTCTTTAATTAAGTCTGCTTTGTCACCGCCTGAGGCACAGTTGTGGTGACAGCCTCAGTCCACACGCCTGTGGGTCACAGGTAGGGTAGGATCCCATCAGTAAAAGCACGATCAAGGATAGAACTCTTCTCAAGAACTGTTGCTGAGCGAGGCCCTGCCATAACCCAGTCCCTTTGGCCAGGTGACGATTGCTCTGAACTGGATGATACGGATGGTGTCAGAGTTGGAGTCTAACATTGTGGCTGTGGAGAGAGTCAAGGAGTATTCAGATACAGAGACTGAGGTGAGTCCCGGAATGAGCACAGGGCAGGGAAAATCTGAAATGGCTGAGGATGTGTGCTTGGTATCTCACCATCCCTCGCGTGGAGGTCGGCTGTTTAGGTAGTTCTTCATCCACCCAGCTATTCCTCTATCCATTCATCCATCTGCCCACCCATCCAAACACCTATCTATCCATATGTCCGTCCATTCATCCATCTACCCACCCAACCACCCATCCATCCAGCTACCTATCTATCCATCTATCCACCCATCTGTCCATCCGTTCATCCTACCACTCAGTCTTCAGAGCATTAGCCGGAAGTTAATGATGGGAGGTCTAGAGGACTAGACCATGCCCTCAGCAGATTCCCTCTGTGAGCGGGTGAGACCTGTGGCAGGCTCTGCGGGGGACAGTAGCTCTAAGGTTCTGCACTCAAAGAGCGCAGGGAGGGGACAGCATGTGGTTGGGGTGAGCAGGGAGCAAGCTGAGATTGAAAAGAGGGATGAGTTTTGACCAACTAGGGGAGATGGTGGCATGCAGCAGGGGCAGGTGAGCATCACCACACAAAGGACTGGGCTTGTCCAGGGATCCCAGGTGGGGCCTTATGCCCTTTGTTATGTGACCTGAGGGGTCCGGGTTTTCTCCACTGCCCCTTGCCATGGTCACACCCCAGACTCACCATGCCTGGAAGCTGTACCATGTCTAAGGGCTCAGTGTCAAGCACCCCACATAGACCAACTCCCATCCCTCCAGGCTCATGTGCTCCATGTCCATATGGCCCCAGGACTCTGTCCTTACTGGGATGCCCAGGACACACCTTTGTCTCTCCATTTTCTGCCTTGGCTTCAGCTGTCTCCCAGCTGGCCCAGATTCTCCACCCCACCAACAGCAATGCTCACCACCCCTCCCCCTCCTTTCGCTCCTTCCCCCAACCCCCACCCCGGGCTGAGCCCTCTTGTCTGCCTTCTTCATCCTTGCACAGAACAGCTAGCTGGAGGAAATCAGTGACCGTAGCTCACATGTGTAAGCACTGCTGGCTTCCCCTCCGTTTCCCCAGGAAGCTCGTGTTCTCACTTTCAGAACAACCTCTTCTGAACACCCTGTCTTCAGTCCTGTCTTTTCCCTGTGCTCAGCCGGTGGCCCTGCCTGACACTTCTGCCCGTGGAAACTGGGTTAGAAGACACGGGCTCCCTCAGCCTGCCGGGCCCCGGAGCCCTAGTCCTGCCCTGTCCCTGAACCCTGCCTTCCTTTCTCTCTGAGCACGCAGTACTCCAGCCCCTCTGCCTTTTCCTGTGGCTGCTCCAGGACTCAATTCTGTCAGTGTTGCTCCCTCTGTTGGATGATTCCCATCCACGTTCAGAAATGTTCCACCGTCTTCTGTTCTAGACACACACACGCCCCCCTCCGTCCTGCTGCCCCAGTTCTCTGGTCTCCTCTGCCGTGAACTTGTTTTAAATGATCTTCTACACAAGCTCTCTCAACTGTCTCATTACCCTGGATCTCACCTGCTACCTGCAGCCTGCTCCTGGGGCCTCCTGCAGCCCGCTGTCTGTCCTCCCGCAGCCTGCTTTTTGGTCCTGTTACTCCTCCTTTCAAAATGCACCAGGTCTTGCTGTTGCTGTGTGCGTGGCCCTGATGGCTTTCCATCTGGTTCAGGGTAAAGCCATAGTCCTGGAAGTGGCCTATGAGTCCCTTCCCCAGGGGCCACCCTCTAGCTCAGCCTGCTGCTTCTTACCTTCATCCCTGTGCTTCAGAACACACCTGGAGGCCTTTTGCACTTGTTGTCCTGGTGACCAGGTACCCACAAGCCTTGTCCTTCCTTGCAGGGCTTTACTAAATAGCACCTTCTCCAGGAAGCCATCTCTGACCAGCCCAAGGCAGCCCAGCACTCACAGATCCTCACATTATATAGCGTTACTTATGTATTCTAGCACCTGGGCTAGAATATAACCTCCTAGGGCAAGAACTTTGTCTCCTAGGGGACATCTTGTGTCCCATTGCCTGGTACCAAGTCCCATTTAGTAACGATAGGTGGTTTAAGGTGAGGGAAGGAGAAGCTAGGGAAGGCAGGGCAGCACCTCAGGCGCATGGGACATGAGGAGGGTGTAGGAGGGGACAAGATGGGGAGTTTTGGAGCAGCTCGGCAGGAATAAAGTCCGAGAGATGGTGGTGAGCCCTTGTCACCCAGCACTCTGGGAGGCTGAGGCAGGAGGACCTCAAATTCCATATTACAGTACAGAACACAAGTCAGGAAGATAAGGCCAGGGATGTGGTTCAGTGGTGAGCGCTTGCCTAGCATGTGCAAGGCTCTAGGTTTGATCCCCAGCACTGCAAAGAAGAGAGAGAAAGGACTGTGAGCACAGTGATGGGGACTGAGGGGACCTTGACAGAGAGGCAGGGGAGGTGCCACCCTGCTGAGACCCCTCTCACTCCCGCATTAGGCCCCCTGGGTGGTGGAGGGCAGCCGACCCCCGGAAGGCTGGCCCCTGCATGGGGAGATAGAGTTCCGGAACTACTCCGTGCGGTACCGGCCGGGCCTGGAGCTGGTGCTGAAGAACCTGAGTCTTCGCGTGCACGGTGGTGAGAAGGTACCCATGCCTGAGGATGCCCTCAGCCACTAGGGGAGAACTGGAGATGCCCCTGTGACCCAGCTTCCCCTGACAGCCCCTTCCGTGCTCCCACAGGTGGGCATTGTTGGCCGCACCGGAGCTGGCAAATCATCCATGACCCTCTGCCTGTTCCGGATCCTGGAGGCAGCAGAGGGTGACATCTTCATTGACGGCCTCAGAGTGGCAGACATCGGCCTCCATGACCTGCGTTCCCAGCTGACCATCATCCCCCAGGTGTGAGCCCAGCCATGCGCAACATCCCCAGGGGGAAGAAGCACCTCTGTTCTGTAGCTTGAGGACCAAGCCAAGGACCCTGGCCTTGGAGGCTGGTAGGAGACAGAAACCCATAGCAGAGAGCCGGGCCACCCAGGAGCCACCCAGTCCTGGGCCAGCAGAGAAGGAGCAAGGACCATACCAGCTGCCCATCCTGAGACCTTCCATCCTGGTCTCCTGCTGCAAGGCTCAGGATTACCTGGCGCTTTTCCTGGCCCCTTGGAGTACATATTTCTGCCGACTGGACACTTCGGAGTGCGATTAGTGGCTCTGGCTCCTGCTGTAGCAGAGGATTTAGTGATTGGCAAAGCTGGGGTTTATCATTCCCCCTCAGGCCACTTTTTCTCTCCTCAGCCCTGGTCTTCCTCCAGGAGGGCTGGGGACAGAGTGGGGACACTGGCACCCTCATCCCACTCTTTGCCCTGCAGTTGGGGCCCAGGGTTCCTTATGGGGCCTGAGCTGCCCCTCTCAGGCCCTGTCGTATCTCCAGGAGCCCATCCTGTTCTCAGGAACCCTGCGCATGAACCTGGACCCTTTTGGCCGCTACTCGGAGGAGGACATCTGGAGGGCCCTGGAGCTGTCCCACCTGCACACCTTTGTGAGGTCCCAGCCTGAGGGCCTGGACTTCCAGTGCACAGAGGGTGGGGAGAATCTCAGGTAGGCTACCCCACCTCCTCCCCTCACCACTCCCATCTCAGCCAGGGCTACACAGGGGCCTTTTTGCTTTATTTTGATTTCTTGGAGACAAGGTCTCCATATGTAGTTCAGGCTGGCCTTGCCCTCACTGTGTAGCCCAGGCTGCCCTCCAACTCACAAAGATCCTCCTGCCTCAGCCTCCCAAGTGCTGGGATGACAGGCCTGGGCCACCACGCCTGGCTAGGGGTCACTCTTACCAAGTCTAAAGACTGAGATCCTCAGGCTTGTGTCAGCTGCATGACTTCTTTCCCTGGTTCTGGGGAAAGGACCGGGGCCTCATGCAGGCTTGGTCGGCACAGTACCTCTGAGCTACACCCCTCGCTGTGCGATCTGGTGTAATTGGGACAAGTTGCTTAAGCGGTCTGTGCCTCCTCTTCCTTCACCCTAAATAGGGATAATAATAGCCCATATCTCTGCACAATGCACTGCCCAATAAAGTACAATGGGAGCCAAATATCTGTCATTACAATTTATTCTAATAGCCACATTTAAAGAAAAAAAGAGAGAGAGATGGGGTGGGCGAAGCAGCTCATGCCTGTAGTCCCTTCTGCTTGGGAGGCTGAGGTAAGAACATTGCTTCAAGACTGGCCTGGGCTACATAACATGATGCTGTCTCTTAAAAAGGCAAGGAAAGAAGGAAGCAAGCAAGGAAGGAAGGAAGAAAGAAAGGAAAGGGAAACAAGGAAGGGAAGGAGGAAAACAGGGAAAATAGGTGAAATAAGTTTTAAATTATATTTTATCTAACCCAGTGTATCTAAAATATCACCATTTCAGCACATCATGCTATCAAAGTCATTAGGGCCATTTTGTGCGTTTCCATGGGAGCATGAAACCCTGCCTGCGCCTTACACTTCCTAGTAGCACCCTCGAGCTGGGGATAGAACTCAGTGGCATAAGTACTGGCCTGGCAAGTGCAAGGTCCTGAGTTCAATTCCCAGTACCAAAAATACCAAAAACAAAAACAAAAAAACCTAGTTGCACCCTCAGCCCGGCGAGTCACATCCGGGTGCTCGTAGCCACCTGTGGCCAGCGTGGGAGGCCTCGGGTCGTGGTGGGGAAGTGAAAGGCATTTAGCTTGGATGCGCTCCTGTGACATGCCAGCTGTTCCCCTCCCTCCCCTGCCTTCCCTGCTTGTTTTCGTCTTTGTGTGTGTGTGTGTGTGTGTGTGTGTGTGTGTGTGTGTGTTTCTGCAGTACCGGGCTCCAGGCCCTCACACATGCCAAGCGCTCTCTCACCGAGCTACACCCAAGCCCTTCATTTTCATATCTGTCCTCCCTCACAGACCTCCCCCAGGCCTCAAAAATCAAAACAAAGAACTTCATGTCTGCTCTGCTTTGAAGTATTCAGAAAGAATACTTTGGTACTTTGGCCACCCCTATCTCTCTTAATCATTACTGCAGTCCTGTGGGTCGGAAATAAGGCTCCATGGTATGAAGTAAGGCTCCAGCCAGGGGCAGGGTGGAGGCTCTGGACTGGGCTTTTGTCCCAAGCCTTTCCTAGCTGCATTCGCCCCCAGCATCCCTGTGAGACCACTCACGCCTGGGGAGGTGGGCAACAGTGTGGGCTTCATGCCCAACCCCGGGGGTGTCTCCAGGTCTCGCTCCTGTCCTTTGTGCCGCCAGCCCTTTCCCAGCTCATCCCTGCAGCACCCCCCGACACACACAGAAGAATGGGAGATAGGCGTTGCTCCCCTCCTCCCTCATCGGGCCTGTGGTCACTTTAAGTCCAACCTGTATCCCATGCCAGTCCCCCCATAAATCAGCTCCGAGTCCTATCTGGCTACTCATTCCGCTGCCAAAACCTTCATTAGTTTCAGGACAGGGCCAGCGAGGGAGGCTGGGCTTCGCCTGGCTGTGGTGACTCACCCCTCTGGGAAGGGCTGAGGGATTTGTCCTTGGGAGTGGGGGTGCTGTGGCCTCTGTGGTCTGGAAGCAGCCTTGCTGTGTTACTGCCTCTGATGTGCAAGGCAGGTCTAAGCTATGCCTCTGCCCCTCCTGAGTCCCTGGAAACAGACACAAGGAGCCTCCACTTTCCTTTCCTGCTCCTTCCTGGCCTGCATGTCCCGTGAGGCTGGGAGGTGTGATAAGGTATCCCTGCAGGCTCAGGCATATTGTAGCTTCTACGCAAATATCCAGTGGAACAATTCAAGCACGTTCTTACTAGGTGTAATTGACCGATAGAGTAAAACCGGGAAACGTCATAGCGTGAGCTAAGGAGCAAGGTGTAGGGAAGAAAGCACAGAAGTGGAGGCTGGGGTGCCAAAAACAGACCAGAGGTTTTGCGGTGGTGTTTTTCAGGGCTCTTTTTCACCCCTCGTTATCCCTGAAGGCCCCAGACCTCTACTCTGGTCCCAGGAGGGCTGGGCTGTGGGAGAAATGGGAGAGCTGAGCGGGACAGAGGACAGCCAGTCCTGGCCTGCTGAGGAGGAGAGGTGACAGAAGGGGGTCTAGGAGCAAGGTGGGGGCCAGCGGGGCACCCAGCCAGAACTGCCCGCTTCTCTCCCAGCGTGGGCCAGAGGCAGCTGGTGTGCCTGGCCCGAGCCCTGCTCCACAAGAGCCGCATCCTGGTTCTGGACGAAGCCACGGCCGCCATTGACCTGGAGACAGACGACCTCATCCAGGCCACCATCCGCACCCAGTTCGAGGCCTGCACCGTGCTGACCATCGCCCACCGGCTCAACACAATCATGGACTACACCAGGTGGGCTGGGGTGGCGGGGGCAGGGTGGGGTGCCCTGAGATGTGATGAGGGCTGGCACAGAGCAGGGCTACCTGGACGGGCAAGGGGACGCAGTGACACGTTCTAAGACACAAGGGGCCCTTGAAAACTATTAACACGTGCGGAAGGGCTCCCGGGGCTCCTGGGTGTGGGGACTTGTGACAGGTCATCTGCAGCCTGCGTCCTACTAACTCATGAGGTGAGGGGGAACAAGGTTCCAGTGCCCGCCCATCACTCACAAGCCCCCTTGCCCTTCACTACTGCCCTGTAACACAGTAACTCCACCAGGTCACTGATGAGAAGGCAGCCCAGGATGCAAGGGACACCTGGCAGCTGGACCCCAAACACCATTGGGAACCAATTCCTTGTGGTAGGGACAGGGCTGTGTCTGAGCCAGAGGGCCAAGTCCCAGGCCCTGTGCAGCTTCTCACTGCTGTGTGACCTTGGGCAAGTTGCAAAGCCTCTCTGAGCATGTTGGGAATGGAAATGATGGTGTTTCTTAGGATGATCATTGGGAGTCAATGAAACAATGTGTTTGAACTGCAGGTTCAAATGTCACTGCTCCCCAGCCCCTTTAGGTGCCCTTATCACACGGGTCCCCCAGAGAAAGGCCGAGAGGCCTCACCCTTAAAAGCTTCCAGCCCCCTTCTGGCTCTCTCAGTGAGGCCCTCTCCAGCCAGCAGGGGCTTGGGCCTGGTGCTGCCCTGCGTCATTCCAGCCCCACTCCTGCTCCCACTCAGGATCCTGCTGGGTAGAGAAGAGAGGGTGGGCAGGGAGTGCTGGGCCCTGGGCCTGCAGTAGGGATGGGGCTGGCCTGAGAGGACCCCTTCCCAGCTGACCAAAACTGGTTTCTTCCCAGCAGCCCCAGGGTAGGAGACTCAGGCCCACCTCGGAGCCTGGGAGTTCATTCATTTGGTAGGACAGGCAAAAATAGATCAAATAGTCATGCTGCAAATCTCTACTAGAGTCATTGGGAAGGAGGCAGTAGTCCAAGAGTGTGGGCCACATGGGGCAGTGAGAGTACCTACCCTCCTGAGAAAGGGCAGTACCAGCCAGTGAGTGAGCCAGGGATTGACTGGCGATGAGGAAGGGATGGAGCTGAAAACCTCTGACAGAAGATGCAGTACATGCCAAGAAGCCAGGGGCATGCAGGGCCGGAGGGCAGAGGGGAGAGAACAGGCTTGTGGGTGAGCCCTTGGGGCCCTGACACACCTGAGAGCTGGGGGAGCCCCTGGAGACTGGATTTGGGGGGAGTCTCCTGGGCTCCAGCTTGGTGGTAGACAGGCCTCGCTAGCCGCAGACTCCTTCCTTGGCACAGTTTCGGGGGAGCCAGACAGTAGCAGCTCTGCAGGCAAGAAGGGCCCAGTTCTCTGCCTCACCTGGTGGTGCCAGCTGCATGAGAGCCTAAGGCCAGGCGCAGGGCTGCCCATGCGTGTGGGTGGAGGAGCCACCCGCAGCTGCAGCCAGATCTGCAGCCTAAGCCCCAGATTCCGGCGCCGGCCTCACTGCAGCCGGTTTCCCGCCGTGTGCCTTTGTCACTGGCACAAAGCAGGTGCATGCGCAGGGTGCAGGGTACAGGCCTGTGGCTCCCTGCGCACAGCCTGCTGCAGTCTAGTGACCCTGGTGCAGGGAGGGCTCATTAGGGAAGATCTTTGGAGCCCAGGCTAGCAAAGATGAATAGGAGCTTGTGTTTGATCCTAGAAACTGCTTCATTTGCCGGCAGAGCTAAGAGCAGAGCTAAAATAAGCAGGTCTGCAAAGGTGCATGTGGGGCACACGTGGCGTCAGGCGGGTTGAAGAAGTGGGTAGGCTGACACGTCGGCGCCCAGGGAACCCTGGGCTGATGCAGAACTGGCCATTTCTTTGTCTTTTCTGACCAGGGTCCTGGTCCTGGACAAGGGTGTAGCAGCTGAATTTGATTCTCCAACCAACCTCATCGCAGCTAGAGGCATCTTCTACGGGATGGCCAGGGATGCGGGACTTGCCTAAAATCTATTCCCAGGATTTCCTGGAAGGGAAGCGACACCGTGTGTCCACAGAACAGATTCGATGGCAGGAGGAGGGGGGGGGTTACGTGAGACAGTGTCTCTGGAAGGAGCCTCACAAAGAAAGCGAGGAAGAGAGGCCAAGTAGAGGATGAGACAGCCACAGCCACAGCCCGGGAGCCCTGGTCTCTGGACTCCCAATCCATCATTTCCACACTGCACTGTTTTTGAATAATCATCCCATGGGTGACCTCTCTCCTACCTCTAATTTTTATTTTCTAAAGTATTTTTTAATAAAGTTTTTCCCTCCTGGAACAGAAGGCTGCCAGGTCAGACTATCCTGGGAACCGAGTCTAGTACGCAGGGTGCTGCCTGAAGGCATTTGAAAACCAGCACTGAGCAAGTTAAGTTGTGTGGCCAGTGACAGACACACCCTGAGTCGCCTCTTTCTGCCTGTTCACAGGGTTTGGGGACTGGGGCGTTCGGAAGAGGCAAGGAGGAACAGGGAGGTTGGGGGGCTTCATCCACATCTGTATGGCCGTAGTCACCCGTGCAGTTCAGACCCAAAGCTTTTGGCTGGAAATACAGTCTTCACAGCCAAAACTCACTGGGTAATTGCCAGCTGTTCCGCTCCGCTGTGCAGATACCGTGAAGAAGTGAGAAATAAAGGCCCTGAAATCTGACCCAAGGCCTCTGGGGAAAGCCCCTGGGAACACTCCCGTGTTCCTGCCATGCTGCCCAGCAGCCTGTGGACTGTTTCTCCAGGAGCAGAGGAGGGCGTGGGGCTTTCCCTTGCTTCTTTAGGCCGGTCCCCAGGCCTCAGGTCACTCATTGTATTCAGTTCCACAGAAAAAATATGTGGGCGGAGAAGCCCAGAGCCTTTTCTTCCCCAGGCCCAGGCTAGCAAAGGAGGTGGAGGAGTGGCTATTTTTTTTTTTTCCCAGTACCTACCAGGGACTGAACCAGTGCCTTTCAAGTGGGATCCACGGGCCGGGGATATAGCTCAGCAGCACAAGTGCCTGCCTGGCAAGTACGAAATCTTGAGTTTGATTCCCAGTACCAAAAAAACCCCCACAAAACCAAAAAAAAAAACAACCGGGCTACACCTCCCGCCCTTTTTTCTTTTTTTAGAGACAAGGTCTCTCTGAGTTGCCCAGGCTGAGCTCTAACTTGCAACCCTGCTTCAGCCTCTGAGGACTGGGATTATAGCTGTGCCTCACCATGCCTGCCTTGGTTTTCCAGCAAGCCAACAGCTTCGCATTTTCTACCGGTCAGGGTCCAGCTGGCAGCAGGACTTCCGTTTGGAACCCATCTCGCACCATCCGTCCCCGGTCTGGAGTGGCTGGTTCTGGTGATGGCTGTGGTTTTCTCTCCGCCCTAAGCAGTGAGCAGATGTGGAGATGACCCCTTTGACCCGGCTTTTCTCTGTGCTCTGGGTCAGCCTGTGCTGCAGGGCCATTTGTTAAAGGTTAATCGCATTTCTTTTGGCAGGCTGTTTCTGCCGGGAATGTTTATGGGGATATGGAATTTGACTTCCATCCTGTGATAAGGCAAGTCTGAAAGCACAAATGCCCAAATTATTCTGCCTCTCCTTGGTGCTAAGAAAAGGTCTCTGCTCGGTTCTGATTTATTAGGCCAATTTGGCGTGACGTCTGCTCCGTGCGGCGAGCTGGCCTGAACCGACAGGACAGCACATCACTTGGCACCACTCTCTGCTAAGGAGCTGAGGTGTGAGACTGCGTCTCCTCTGCCATCTAAGGGTTTGCCTCGGAGCGCACTAAAGCCCTGACAGGTGCTGACAGCCCAAAGGAGGAGGCACAGTTGTCATGGAAATAAGATAATAAGAAAATGTGGTTAATAGGGGATGACCTCCATGGAGCTGGCTCAGCTACTCCAGGAAACAAAAGTGACACAAATATCTGTCCCCAGGTGCCACTGACAGGGCATGAGCGCCAACCGCAGACTGGTGTGGAGGCGGCCTGGGTGGGGATGACCCTGCAATTTTTCCTCCGAGCGCCAGGTTCCTGGGGATCCTACAGCAATCTGAACCCCTGTGACTAGAAGGATGAAGCTGTTTAGGAGGCCAAAATGAAAGAAAATGGGCTGGATCAGTTAATATTTAACTTTAATAACATCTGCCCTGTTTGAAGAGTTAGCAATGCACAAAGAAAAGAATCTCCTAGGAATGTTTACACAGTGTGAACACATGCTTTAAATACGGTGGGGAGGGGTGAGCTCACAGTTAACAAAGCTAACAAAAGGACCTCATTAAAAATTACACACAGCATATAAAAATATTTCTCTGAATGCATAGATTAAGACGTCTAATTTACCTCCCGGCAACTGTACAGTCTCATCCCACTGCCAGCGGCTCTGACTACAGAGGCTTGGAGGCAAGGGCGGTTCGGGCAGGCAAACAGGCAAAATGGGCCCCACTCTCACCCAGGACACCAGTCCTCCTCTGCCCGAGCCAAGGACCGTGCTGGGCCCCTTTGCAGGCACCCTCCCAACCAGGGGCCTCACTCCTCCTAGGAGTCTCTAATTAATCGATGTGGCTCAGAGTGGAACCTCAATAATTTAGACATGAATACTGAGTTTATTTTTGCCAGGAGAGACCCACACTTAATTGTATTAGTAAATTGTGACTTTTTTCCAAAGCAAAGGGTAAAGAAAAAAGGTCAGTATACCTAGATAAAGTAGTTTCTGATTGGATGGAACACAAGACAGGGATCTTCCTCAAAGCACTGGAGAGGAGGGGGTGACAAGCAACCTTCACTCTGCGAGGCAAACACTCCCAGCGTGAGTGTGTCACCAGCAGGAGCCAGTGGGACACAAGTCACTAAACAGAGTGACTCGGGCAACTGGCCTGGAAGACACGCGGGCCTCCCGGTGGCACTCAGGCAGCAGCAGGAGGACATTAGCGCAACAGTCTCTTCCTTCCGCACGTTCTAACTGCAGTACTCTAATAAAATTAACAGGAAGTTCCGTTTTTTTGGAAACTATAGGCACTATGGGGAGAGAGCTTCTTAAGACAGCAGGCTGCTTCTCCTCAGCAGGCTTTGACCCGCTCTCCTGGGCTTCTGTCTAGGCTCCTACCTCTAAGGCTAAGCTGTTAGTTTCAACAAGACACTGGCTTCCTGCAACGTGAATGACACTGAAGAAAGGGGAAGAATCCTTCAATGTATTCTTGAAAAAAACTGTTCTGCCGTGCTTAAGAGTCTGATTGGGTGTTTGCCCCTGCCTTCTTTTAGGTCTGGGAGACTCACACCGAGCCTTCAGGGGTGGGGGAGCTGTGAGGAGTCCTGAAGATCAAACAATTGGTTTACAAAAGCAACAGATTTCAGAGTTGTGTAAAAATCCTAATAATTTCAAAATAACCTTTATCTTTGATACAAAAATAAAGACGCTAACTCCTTAGCTCAGTTTCCTACAATAACCTTTAAAATAGCAACAGATTCAGGCTCAAAAACTGCTTTTCGCTCCTAGGGGGAGATGAGAGGGGGAACAAGACCGGCAATGTTTGTGCTCTTCTCCAGTGGTGCAATAAACACGTCAGTGCAGGGGTCACCTCAGTGAACAACGGGGCTCCTTTGGCAAGTGCCAGAGAGCCCTCTAGTGATGGTGGCAGGGAGATGGTGCAGAGGTGACTGGGAACAGAAGCAGGCCAAGGGGGCACCAAGGAGAAGGGGGAGGGGAGCTCTTTTGGTTAACAGCCTATTTACAATTAGGTAACTGTATTTTTAAATACTTTAACCTGAGTAACATTTATAAATACGTTAGAGGAAATCTCACTGCCACAAGTCACAAACATCCCTTTGGCCTGTGCCTGTGCTTTCCCCAACCTTCCTGCCTGTGGTTTCAGGTTCAGGAGTGTCCTGAGCGTGCACCATGCAGGGCCCAGGGCAGCAAGCCCAGCCCTGTAGTGTGCCATGCACAGGGGGCTGGACACGGGCTCTGTTCTCCAAGTCAGCACACTGGCTTCCCTTCCGCACAGAAAGCACGTTGGCTAGAGAAGCTCACTGTGGCCTCTCCCAGGCCACTTGCCAGCTGTGCGGTTTCAAGGGATAGGTTTGTTGTGCACCAAGAGGTTGGAAGCGTGGCACCGCTGCGGGGGTTAGGCTGGGGCTTCCTGCCTTGGCAGAATGGTGTTAGTGACACTATGCGGTGGCACCAGGGGCCCTCAGGGCATCGAGGTTTTTGGATCAATGGCTTGTCCTTGGCCCAGAGGTGACACACACTGTCACCCTACTCAGTGATAAAAGTCCCTGCCACGTTAGTACGTCAGTTTGGAAGCTCTCCTGTTGTAGCAAGGCCTTTCAGTCAGGGTGGAGGCAGCATTTCTGAACAGGAAATTATTTTCACTTATCATAAGAACCAGTTCCAGCTCCTGGAAATCCTGGAGTCGAGCAACATCTTTGTCCTGAAACAAAACAGGTTAACAGGTTAAGAAGAGCTGGGCTTGTGCATATGCTTGGTGGGCTGCGTTGAGACTGGCTCACTTCAAAAGCTCAAGGGAAAATAAAATCCCTGTGGCAGGAATTCCTTGATTGAGTCCCTGTGTGTGAGCTGGGCTGGGCTGGGCTAGTGGACGCTCTAACAACCACTGCTGCAGCAGGAGCGCGGGCCTCAAAGGAACAGACAATGATTGGGTCGATTTTTAGCAGGGGCCCAGATGAGCCGACCTAATATTCAAAATGGAGAACCACACGTGTACCCACGTGGGCCTGCCCTACGGTTAACCTGAATCGTATCTTGTAAAACACCAAGCATATCAGCGGTGCATAGAGTCATCCACAAGGTAATCCCTAAAGAAGCAAGTGAAAATAGGTACATGTGAGCGGAAATGCAGAACATTCTCTCCCGTACCTTACAACTTTCAAAACTGCCATTGTCCCTATGGCTCAGTGGAGGGAAAGAATGCCTCTGATTCCCCTTGGAAAACCACTGTGCTCCTTTCCTATTTTTTTTTTTATTTGTTCAACTATGACTCAGAGCACCAAAGAGGAAGTTAGGTGTTTTCTCAATGCAAAAGCAACCACTTGAGATCAGCACCGTCCTACCTTTCTCAGCAGAGTGTTGGGGAGCTTTCTGATCTTTTCCACTTGGTCTGGATTGACACCCAGCTCACAGCAGCTCACTCTGAGTAGCTCCTGGTAAGTAAGCTCCTGTCGGTCCAGTTCAATTTCAATGAAATCATTTTCTCGCAGGGATGGGTTCTGAATTCTCACCTTAAGTACCAGCTCTGGGAAAGGAGAAATGGTAATGAATAGTCTGGCCTGGCACACCCAGGTAACTTAAGATGGTTTCCAGGAGACAGCTGCTCTTAATCCTGCCAGGGCCAAAGATCTATGAGGTTTGCTGAGACCCATCCTGGCTCTATAGCAGCAGTTTCCTGAGCTGTCTGCCCCACACCTAAGGCTGCAGCTCCTGGAGTTGAAAGGATCAGGGTAACCATCCCAATGTGTGAAGGGCTGTTCACTTCTGTCCTTGGAACTAAGGGCTGAAGACTGCAGGAGAAAGGAAAGACCAGGCTGTACCTTGTGGTGTTTGTTTGGAATTGGAGCCATCGAGATGATCTGTGGTTTCTAATATTGCTAAAAATGACACAGGTAAGTACATACAGAAACACTGTACACATGCATATAGGTGCCATGTTTATCTGCTTGCTTTTCTGTGGTACTAAGGTTGAACCCGGTACTGAGTGTTGAACCCAAGACCTTTGCATTGAGTTATGTCAACAGACCTTTTTCAAACTTTTCACTGTGAGACAGGGTCTCACTCAGTTGCTAAGTGGCCCAGGCTGGGCTCAAACTTGCAATCTCCTTGCCTCAGCCTCCCAGAATGCTAGGTCTACAGGTGTGTGCCCCACCACATCTAGCTTGCTTTTTCTCTTTCCTAACTCAGTCTTCTGTCTGAGCCTAAAAGAAATGACATTCTTGTAGGAATGAGGGTGCCCTGTACCCACATCCTGGTTTCTAAATATTATTCTCTACCAAAAAAAGCCAGGGCTGCTCAGAGAAATGGCTAATTCCAAGCCAGGTGAAGGTGAAGTTACATATGAAGCTGGAGCATCTTGTTTAACTAGAAAGTGAAGAAGTATCCCAGGAATGGTGGAGATGTGTCTAAGAGATATAAGAACTAGCTCGAAGGGGCTTCCACTGGCCAAATCAAGAATGATGTGAGTATCAGACTAACAGTAGGAACAGATTAAGCCAAGTGAATATAAGAATCCATGAGTCCCATATTAATATAAATGGGGAAGGGAAAGCCCTTCTTTATGATGAAATGCCAACTGATAAATAGACAAGGAATGATAGATGAGCGTATTCTGAAAGGGACAAGAAAAAAAAGAGAATAAAGAAAAAAAGGAAATAAAGAGGGGAAGGGCACTGAAGGGAGGGGAACGGGAGAAAAGCAGCACCAAGATACATTCTGCACACGTACAAATTCCGTGTGATGAATGTGACCATACTTTAAACTGTGTGTGTGTGTGTGTGTGTGTGACGTACAAATTCCGTGTGATGAATGTGACCATACTTTAAACTGTGTGTGTGTGTGTGTGTGTGTGTGTGTGTGTTAGTGTGTGTGTGTGTGTGTGTGTGTGTGGTGATGGGGATCAAACCCAGGGTTTTACACATACAAGGCAAGAGTTCTACCAATGAGCAATATCCCCAGCCCTGTGACCATTATATATGTATCTAAAATGTACCAATAAAATAAAAAAATGCAAAAAATACACATGATGATCATAGTCTACAAAATGACTGGCCTGAATCTGTACAAATGTGGAGCGGGTACAAGTAGAGAAAGGATGAAGACTGTTCTAGACTGAAAGAGACAGACGGCTGGATAACTGCATGCAGTGCATGCTCTGTGCCAGGGGCAGCAGCAGTGCGGGGGTGGGTAGCACAAAGGGCACTGTTGGGATGACTGACAAAACTTGAACATGGGCCAGGTGTAGTAGTACACACCTGTAATCCCAGTACTAAGGAGGCTGAGGTAGGAGGATCTTACTATGTAGTTAGTCCAGGCTAGCACTCAAGTCATGTATAGCACAGGGTGCCCTCAAATTTGATCTTCCTGCCTCAGTGTTCAGAGTCTTAGGATTCACATCAATGCTACGTTTTTAAAATGTGAGTGTGTGTTGGGCGTGGTGGCTCACACCTGTAATTCCAGCACTAGGGCAGCTGAGGCAGGAGGATCGTTGTGAGTTCAAGACCAGCCTGGGCTACAAAATGAGCTCAAGGCCAGCCTGAACTGCATAGCGAGACCCTGTCTCAAAAAGGACAAATTAATTAATTAATAAAATAAAATAAAATTTGAGTGTGTGTGTGTGTGTGTGTGTGTGTGTGTGTGTGTGTGTGTGTGTTTTTACTAAAAACTAAATCCAGGGCCTCACACTAAGCTACATCACCAACCTTTTTGAAAAATTTTCTTAGCCAGGTGTGGTGGTACACACCTGTAATGCCAGCACTTGGGAGGCTGAGGCAGGAGGATTGCTGCAAGCTCAAGGCCAGCCTGAACTGCAAAGTGAGACCCTGTCTCAAAAAGACAATAAATAAATAAATAGTAATAAAAATTTTCTTTATTGTGAAATAGACTCTCTCTAAATTCCCTGGGCTAGCCATTCTCCTGCCTCAGCCACCTGGGTAGCTGGGACTATGGGCGTGTACCACCAGACCTGACATTATTTCCTAAACTTGATAGTTATACTTAAGTTATATAAAAGAATATCCTTGTTACCCTGTTATAGTTGATACATTGTGTCAACTTGGGGAGTCTAGAGGTTTAACTAAGTAACTCAGCAGTTCTAAATCTTAGGGTAAACAGGATATGCCCTTACCCTTGTGGGATGTTTATATTAATTTGGGAAGCTTTAAAGGTTAGCCATGTGATTCAGGAGAAAGCCAGGGTGCTTTGTAAACATCCTGAGCCCATGGAAGAGGAGGACATGGAGGTTATGTGAGAGGTACACGTCCCCTGGGTGGGGCTAGGCTGTTCACAATATAGGAGAGAAAAGGAGGCTGCTTACAGCCATTCCTCCCTTTGGCTAGTTGGTTTTACTGTGTTCTGCTGCCCTGAACAGTTTGCCCTCTGCCATGTGCCCTCTGCCTCTAAGACAGCCAAGTATGTACTAAAACCTCCACAAACTGTAAGCTAAATAAACCTTTCCTTCCTTCATTTTGGGTGTTGGGTATTTTGTCTCAGCAACAAAAGTAACCAAGACATACCACAATAGGAAAAATGCTTTGATATTTTAGGGTAGAACAAAAAATAAACACTTTCTAAGTCGGAGCAAAAGGACTTCCTTTGACAGGCACTGCAACTCTTCTCTAAGTTTGTATTAGACATTAAATACATAAGCAGCTCTCAGTGCCATACCTGGACCATCTCCCCTACCCCGCCCACCCCCACTGCAGAGACTTCTCAGGCAAGGCCTCACCTTGCATATTGAATGGAAACGCTCCAGTGAAGAAAAATGGCTGGAAGGCTGGTGCTGGTCCTGTGAATGTCCCATTTTGTGGCTCCAGAGCTATAGGTGGTTTGGGTGGGACAGAGGAGAACAGGGAACGGCTCTGACTCACGGGTGGCTGACAAACAGGCCCCGGCTTTGTGCTTTCTGGTGTTCTGAGCATGGCAGAAGGGGCAGACACGTCACCGTTCTGCACCAGTGCCAAGGAAGTGTGGTCCCGAGGAAAGGCCCCTAGCAGGGGGGGCTCCCCTGGGGGCAGCATTGGAGGGGAGTCGTCCTCAGGACAGGAGGCTGGAGGGGTGGAGGGGCCCCCGTTCTGCAGCGGGGCTGACTCTTCGGCCACAGTGGTGTAGATGAAGGGGAAGGGCGGGTTGGCCAAGTAATTGGGGACAAAGGGCAGCTCCGCCTCCTGCCGCAGGGCGAGGCTGTCATCCTCATCCTCCTCTTCAGCTTCACGAGAAGAAAACACAGAACATTTGCACAGCACTTTAAAAACTACCGAAACAAGAAAGAAACACCTTTTGGAAACTGTTTCCTTTAGGATGTACCAAATATTTTGGTTAAGAGTTTATTGGTTCTTCAGGTCAGAAGGGAAAAGAATATTTTGCTAGGTTTATATTTTATCATTATCTTCAATTTTACCAAGACCAAAACCAAACAGAAAATTTATGACTCTGACCTCCGGAGAAGTAATATGGAATTACTACCTCGGCATGATATTTAGCTTTGAGGGTACACCAGTTGCTTGCTCGGCATCAGGAATGTGGCTGATAACATTACTAGCCTGAAGTTTGTCAAAATCAAATGTCCCCCCAAAATGCGGGCTTACCTCCCATGATCTTCCTGATCTCTCTCCTCGATGTTAACTGTACTGGCATTTCCCCTTTGGTGGTCAGAATCTCTTTGTTGGCTCCAGATTTTAGCAGGTAAGAGACCACCTGACCGTGGTTGCGTTTGCACGCCCAGTGTAAACAGGTCCTGTCCCATACAAAGGAAAAAAGGACAGGTGCTTTGAGACTCAAGCTCTACCCATCAGTACGTAAATGTACGTGAGCTCGTTAGAGTTCAGCTAGAAACCAACTGGTAATCTCAACTTTTTATTTCACAAAGCAGATGGTCAAAACACTTAACATGCTTCAAACTTATTTTGAAGTTGCATTTCTCGGTCTGGGGATGTAGCTCAGTGGCAGAGGCCTTGCTTAGCATGCCAAGCCCTGGGTTCAATCACCAGCACTTTAAAAAAAAAATTTCTAATCCTTGGGTAAAATTAAATTATCCTAGGAGCTTTTATTTCAATGTTTCCAGAAGGGCGGCTGATCCCAGAGACACTGCAGGTATGACTGTAACACTCAGGAGTCTCAGCCTCTTCAAGACGCGTCTCTATGTCGCCTCCTTCTGTTCTGCGAACGATGAGAACTCACTTCATAGGCATCCGAGTCCCCGGAAGATGAACTATCACCAGGCTAATTGCCACCTCCTACCTGCAGCCCGCGGCCCTGTCAGTGAGTGTTGTTACAGCGCATATTCCCATATGGCCTTGGCTGCTCCCTCCCTTTTCCTCTTTTCTTTCCTACACACACACACACACACACAGGCTGGATATCCCAATTTCCATTTTTAAAAACTTGGCTTCCCATTAAGTAAAACTAATTATTTACTGTTGTACACACAGGAGGTGATTCTGCATGCTCCAAGGGGGCTAGTATCTTAACACTGGATAGAAGTATAATTAGCATGCTGGCAAAAAACACCATCTTACTAGGAGTTAAAGGATTTGAAGATACTGAATTCATCCCCAGGTGCCAAGGCTGAATGCAAATTCTGGAAGAAAAACTGCTTTCCCTCTGGTGTGAAACGCCCTCGCTCAGCACCTCCTGGACTGCACTAAGATAGGTATCCTCAGGGCTTGTAACTAAACACCAACAAGATGGAGGCCAGAAACTGTGCTCCGAGGGAGGGTCAGGCCGCTCATTGGAAAGTACAATTACTGCTTCCTGGAAAAGGCTGCTTTGCCCTGGGCACCTCAGCATTAGTGACTTCCAGAAAGCTGGGCTGGCTGGCTGGCCAGGAACGACTGCACTGAGGTTTAGAGTGACATCCTACACTATTATCAATAGAATCAGATTATCTGGGTGCCTCTGTGGTGTACTCTATGACGAAATTACAACCCATGAGAAGAAAATGAGTCCTTTGCTGTTGTTATTGTTGCTGAATTTTCGGGCAGTGATGGGGATGGAACAAGGGCCTCATGCAAGTGCGACACCACTGAGCTGCACCCTTAGCCAAAAAATCTCAGTCTAGACTCTCAAGTGTAAACTCCATGAAGATAAGAAAGTATCTGCCTGGCGCGTACCAGCACTGCTTCTTTTTTTTTTTTTTTTTTGGTGAGTGAGACAGGGTCTCCCTATGCAGTTCAGTCTCACCTTGAGCTTACTTTGTAGCTCAGGCTGGTCTCAAATTCAGGGCAACGATCCTCCTGCCTCGGCCTCTCGAGTGCTGGAATTACAGGCGTGCAAGCCACCATGTCCTGTGCTTAATTCTTATTAGTGAATGAAGGAGCAAAGGATAAGATGAATACTGCTTGGAATACGAGGATCTGTATCGTTGATTCTGGGCGAACTGCAGCCTGGAATGTTTGGGTGTGGATGTCTGCGGCACAGGCTTGAAAAGCCAGTAATTATAGTAAGGGAGCACTCAAGAATGAATGGTGCATGATGAGGAAACGTGGCCCCTCTGGGTGTGACATGCTTGCTTGTGCGCAGTAACCACTCATCCCAGCAAACTGGAAGGCGGAGGAGATAATCTACTGCACTTGGGTCACAGCGACTCCAGGACACACTGACTGGCGAGAGTGTCACTGTGTAAAGTGGGGCTACGTCAACACTGCACATCCCACAGCCCTGTGCCCTCCGCCATCATTACTTCCAGCCCACAGCCAGAACTCGGCAGGCAGCCAGTTGGGATTTTCAACCGCTTCTGGAGCCCTGACCCTAGCACCTTGGCACTGGGCGATGCATGAGGCCCGAAAGGCAACTGTGTGGGCTCTGTCTTTAGTCAGGTCCTCGGACTACGCATGCACAGTCAGAACATCCCACTAGGACTGGGAAGCGTTTCGGACCCGGGGCCTGCACCCCTTACCCACGGGGCATCATCCACCACTGCTGAAACTGGGGTCCCTGGGCAACCGAGAACTGAAAGCAGCCGCCGCCCGGCTTTTCTGTGCTCAAGAAGTACTTGCCACTACCACCATACTGCTTCCTAATAAGGAAACAGTAGTAGCAGTTGACACAGACACACGCCTTACGTTTTTTTTTTTTTTTTTTTTTTGCCTTACATGTTGGACACTGTTCTAAAAGCTCTCTATTAACTCATTAGATTGTCAAAATATCCCCTGAGGAGCTTGATGTGCACAGCATATCTCTAAGTAATCCTAGCTACTTGGGAGGCTGAGACAGGAACCACTGGAGTCCAGGAGTTCAAGGCCAGCTTGGGCAACACAGGGATAGCCCTGTACCAGAAAGAAAATGAGTGAGGTAAGGATGAGGTAAGAACTATAATCAACATTCCCTCCATTTTACAGGTGAGGAAACTGAGGCAGCCGGCAAATAAATAAGCAAAGCACGGGGAGTGCTAAACCGTGGTCAGTGTAACAGGGACAACAAAGCAGGGTTAGAGATTAGAGAACATTTAAAATTAAAAAGAAAGAGAGATTAGCGAATAACAAAGGTAGGGGAAGCACTTTACGCAGTTTTAAACTTAAGGCTGAGGGGACGGTTTACCCTGGAGGGCACATCTCAAATCTGAAGGTGACACAGAGCAGGCCACGTGGCATTCGGAGGAGGGGAGTATTTTCAGCAGAGTATTTAAGGTATATCAAGTGCTGTGCTGAGGACATTCTTACACATTACTTCATCGAATTATCATAAATCCTGCCGGGCACTGTGGCGCACGCCTGTAATCCCAGCACTCAGGAGGCTGAGGCTGGAGGATCATTGTGAGTTCGAGGCCAGCCTGGGCTACAAAGCAAGTTCCAGGCCAGCCTGAACTGCATAGTGAGACCATGTCTTAAAAAGACAAAAAAAAATTTTTTTAAATATCACAAATCCTACGATTTTTTTTTGTGTGTGTGTGTGTGTTTTTCAAGGTGATCCTCCTGCCTCAGCGTCTGGATGGGATTATAGATGCCTGCCACCGTATCTACCTAATTATGTAAATTCTTTTTTTTTTTTCCTGTATCAACGTGGTGTGGTCCAGAGATGATCATGTAATTATGTAAATTCTAACAGTGATGTAGAATTACTAAATCTTAAACTTATTAATTTAGGACCATTTTACAAATCAAGGAAATTTCAGGGCCTGAGTTCCTTCATCTGTAAAATGGAGAAAATAACAATAGCTACAACCCCCAAAGGAGACAGTACACATAAAAGGCTCGTAGCCGCATCTGTGCTACAGAGACTGGTCAGTGGATGCTAGCTGTTTATCTCATCCCTCATCTCAAAAATGTTCACAACATCCTTCTGAAGTGGAGCCTCAAACGACTGGGGTAAGTTCCACAGCTAGGCAGAAAGGAGGGAGAATTCTGAGCCTTCACCAAGTGCAGGTTCATGCATTGGTACAACACTGCCTCCCAGTGCCGAAACAGTAACACGGCTTGGAACAATGTTGAGAGCAAATTTCAGGAAAGGCACAGCACAAGCACAAGTATGCAAACACTTGTAAACAAAACACAAGTGGAGAATAGTATTTTTAGTTCCCTGGCTTTCTGAATAGCTATCCTGGATCTTTTATTTAGGGAAAAGGAAATAAATCAATTTGTTGGGGCCGGGTATAGGGGCGCAAACCTGTAACCCCAGCCCTCAGGAGGCTGTGGCAGGAGGGTAGCTGAGTTCAAGGCCAGCCTGGGCTACACAGTGAGTTCAAGGCCAACCTGAACTACATAAGGAGACTCTATCTCAAAAAAAGGAGAGAGCAAAACTGATTCCTTATTTAGTTGGAAAACACCCAATACGTGGATGGACAGACATCTAAAGAGTTTGATAAAAATTCCCCATTGAAAATTATTATAAGGTGCTGGGGATATAGCTCAGTGGAATAAGCGCTTGCCTAGCAAGCGCAGGGTCCTGAGTTCGATCCCCAGTACCGCAAAAAAAAAAAAAAGTTTGAAAATTATTATAAGCACACAAAGCAATTCTATAAGATAAACAAATTAGTTTTCCCTCAAGGGGCGGTTGTAGGCCCCAGCAACTCACAGTTATAAAATGAAAACAGAAAGGCTGAAGAGTGACCCAAGTGCTGGGTTTGCTTTTTTGTTTTTACTTCTGGCTTTGGTTAAAGAAATGCAAGGGCTGGTATGGTGGCACAGGCCTCAAGCAGGTGCATTGCTATGAATTCCAGGCCAGCCTGTGATACATAGTGATTTCAAGGCCACCCTGAACTACAAAGTAGAACCGGTCTCAAAAAAAAAAGAGCCGGGTTTGGCGGCACACACTTTTAATCCCAGTACTTGGGAAGCTGAGGCAGGAGGATCTTTGCAAGTTCGAGACAAGCCTGGGTTACAAAGTGAGTTCCAGGCCATCCCGAACCACATAATTAGATAGTCTCAAAAAGAAAAAAAAGAGAATGAAAAAAATAAAAAGGTAATCCTAGGAGTTCCTAAAATTCCTGTTTCCTCCATTGCTTACGCTTGCAGCTCTACGCGAAGCTCCTATGACAACAACCAGGGTGCATACCAGCGCCGAGTGGCTAGGAACCACTCTCCCGCACCATTCCGGCCCAGGCAGCCAGCGGGGTGGGGACAGTGCAGACAGCCGAAACCGGGGGGCCCCGGTGGACGCTGCCCCGGCTGGCTCCGCGGCCGGGGTTCGTGTATGATGCGCCCCGCCGGCGTGAGGCGGCCCACATTAGCCGGGCGTCAGGGACGGGGCTGGGCCCTCTCTGAGGCCGACTGTCCCGCTCGCGCGGCCCAGGGCCCGGACCCTAGGCCTTGTCCGCTCCCCACTTACCAGCCGTTGACCTCATTTTGGGAGTTCACATCCACCCCGCTCTCTACCAGCTTCTGCACCTCCCGGATGTCCCCCAGGGCCGCGGCCTCGCGCAGTCGCTCCTGCTGCTCCCTCTGCTCCAGGAGCGCGCTCATCTTTCCCTGGCCTCGGCCCCGGCCGCCCCGCCCCGGGCCTGTCAGCGCCGCCGCCGTCTCCGCGGCCGGATCCCAGCCATGGGGAGAGAGCGCCGGGCTCCTGCCCTGCTCGCGCTCGGCCCGCAGCCTGCGCCGCTACCCGCTCTCCGCCTGCCCGCAGCTCCCCGACTGCTCGCTGCCCGCAAGGCTAGGCCTCCCTCTCGGCCGAGCCTCCGAAGGCCCGCTGCGGGGGACCCTATTCGGTGTGACAACCCTGACCCAGATATCTTCCGTTCCGACCCACCGCGCCGCCGCCCGGGGGTGTGTTTATGTAACCACAACACAGTATTATCCGCCGTGATTCACTGGCTATTTTTAGGCCTCCTCGCCCCGCATCTTCTAGAGAGGAGGACAGACACATGAAAAAAGTAAGCAAGCATATTGGAGAGCCAGAAAAGCCTTATCCTCTGGCGCAGGCTGTTTACCAGGCATCAAAGATAATTGGTGGGTTGTTTTTTTCCAGTTTGGACTGGCTTTTTCTCTTGCCCAGCAGGACTGGGAAATGGGTTGAAAATGATCCTACTGTAACATGCCCGTTATTGCAGGTATAGATCACACTGTTCTTTCTTTTTTTCGGTGCTTGGGACCATTCTGTTAGGTTATTTATCGGAATTTGTTTTAGGCAAGCATTTCTTCTACCTTGGATTCCAGGGAAAAAAAAATTAATATTGTCTTAATGGTTTATATGCTTTAATTTACTGCTGATTATAAACCATAACTGCACTTTCTAAAGGTCATGGGAGGAAAAAAGAAAGAAAGAATAACAAAGAAGCTTTGATTTGGGGCACTGATTTGAGGCACTCAGGACAGACCTCTGATATATATGATTACATACTGCAGTTTGCCGGATCCTGGCCTAATCTACCTAATAAGGTTGAGAACCCTGGTGGTGCTGTTACCCAATAGGAAAAGAAGAAAATACTGTTCTGCTGCGCCCAGGCGCAGTGGAGAGATTCCCAGAGGTGGACAGGATGGAAGTTCGCAGATGGGGAAAGAGGATTAAGGAAATAACCCTGGGGAGCCAGGGAGGTAGGTCTGGAGCAAAGAGAGGAGATGAAACACAAAGGGATGAGTTTAGGCATGCAGTCTTCATTTCCCGTCCCTCTGGGCTGTCAGGGTCTGCACAGCAAGCATTTTTCTTGATACTGTTTAACAAAAACCAGTGTCTGTGTGTTATGACACAGTAGTTCACTCAGTACACCTGGCACACCACGTGGTGATGAATACAAAATTACTAAACCTTCAAACTGACCCCCATGGCGAACTGGAATGCTGCTTGAGCTTACATTTTTGTCCGCTGAATTTAAATTTTAATTCTTAGATCCAGTATGAAGCAGATGTGCACAACCCTAGAATTGGAATTGGTTCCTTTAACACAATCTAAGTGGCGTGAGAGGAAGTAGCAGCCTCTTTTTCTTTAAAAAAAAATTTAAGTGACTGTATCCTAAAGTCTAGGAGTTCTTTCCTAAGAGTTCAGGGCCAGGGGACATAGCTCAGTGGCACAAGTGCCTGCCTGGCAAGTGCACGGTCCTGAGTTTGATTCTCACTACAAAAAAAAAAAAAGTTTATTAACTCGGGAAGCTGAAGCAGGAGGATTGCTGTGAATTCGAGACCAGCCTGGGCTACAAAGTGAGCTCAAAGCCAGCCTGAACTGCATAGCAAGACTGTCTCAAAAAGACACAAAACAAAACAAGAGTTCATTAAATGTTCCTTCCTCAAGTGAGCGTGGTGGTGCACACCTATAACTCCAGCACTCTGTGCTTTTTTTTTTTTCTTCTTTCATTTATTTATTTCCTTTAGTTTTCTTCTTCTGGTTCCACAGGAGGCCAGGATGTGCACAATACTTACTCTTTCTCAGCTTTTTTTTTTTCTCCCAAAGCACTATCTAAGCAGTCCAAATTCTCTATGTGAGGAATCGCCTCGCCTGCTGGGCCCTTTGGGTGTGCTGTACGTAGTACCTGGAGGCTGGGTCACCTAAACTAGCAGTTTCTAAAATATTTCTTCCAAGGGTGCCTGAACTAAATGTCAGAGATTTCCTTTAATATTTATATTTATCCACACATCCATCAGCATTTCTACAGATGTCGACTTCCAGCCTTTTCAGCTTCATGCCTTCTTTCCCTCTCCATGTTATTCTCAAAGATACATTCACTACATACTTTCCTCTGAAATACGGGGGGCCCCATCACAGTATGGATCCATGCAAATCTAGGCTGGAACTGAGCTCTTGTACTACCAGTGCCCCATTAGCAGGTTTTATAACCTCTAACTCTTGGTTTCCTCATGTGTAATTGGAGATTAAATGGTGCTTATTCTGAGCCCCAGTGAACCTTCGTGAAACTGATGAATCAATTTAGTTTCAATGCTTTTAAAGCATAGAATAATAAAATGACAAAGATACCCCTAACCTAAGTCCTATGAACACAGAAT
>PVLD010019856.1:0-35273 GCA_004027595.1 Dinomys branickii
GGCTGGTCTTGAACTAGCAAGATTCTCCTGCTTCAGCCTCCCAAGTGCTGAGATTACAGGTGTGCACCACCACACCCAGCTTCTATTTTTTTTTTAAATTTTTGGTAGCAAGAATTGAACTCAGAACCTTGCTCTTGCCAAGCAAGGTGCTGTGCCACTGAGTTACATCCCTAGCCCACTTCTCTACTTTTTAAAAAATTTTGGAATGATAAGCATTCCTTTATATGCTGACTGCCATTCCAAAAATGTAATCTAATGATTACATTAGAGTGGCCCTGAGTCAAGGCCAGCAGTTTCTGTAGCTGTTGGTTTCAAGCAGGAGCCTAAAGTGGTATCTTTCTATGGTCTGTTGGCCATTTCAGAACTTTAGAAATGTAATGGTCAATTCACTAGAAAGTAACAAATAACTAAATAAATTTTACGAGAGGACTTCAAGATGGCGACTGGGTAGGCAGCAGAGAGAGAACCTCCCGGAGGAATGCCACTCAGACAAAGGAATATAGGAATATAGCAACATGTGAAGGACAGAAGGGAAAGAGGTGGGTATCCTGAACTCAGGAAGGGTCTGAAATGGGAATTGAAGCCCTCAGAAAGACTAAGCAAAACTTCTGCTGGAGGAAAGGATCAGAGATCCCCCTGGCACAGTCGGGGGGAGAGGACAAGGAGGAAATCACTGCTCCAAGCACACCCATGGCCCGTACCCTCTTTCCGGCATTTGCAGCTTCAGCTTCGGAGGCCCACGCTCACAGAGTCCTTCTGACTTGGCCAGGGGAGAGCAGAGTTCCGAGAGCTAGTCCAGGGCTGGAGAGAGGAGGGCACAGCTAGGAAAGGAGACAATGGCGGTCGGGAGCAGTTGTCGAACCCAGTGTGAGAATGAGAGGTTGCGACAGCCACTGGGGCAGAGTCCCCACCCTGTGGCAACCTTCCTAATCAGTGCCTGGAGAGAATCAATGCAACTAGTACACAGCCCACCACGCCCAGCTCTGTGCCTGCCTTGAGGTGGTGGCCCCCTGCCTCTCGGCTGGGTGAGCAGCTACTGGCAGAGAGCAGTGGGGAACCTTGGCGGTGAGCCACGGCGGCTCCCAGGGATCCAGCTGAGGAGCAGATGGGGGCTCCAGCACTGCAATGGGAGGGAGAAGCAGATGGAGGTGGATCACGTGGCTCCATGCCCTTCTCACTCCAATATCAGGCAGGAAGCACGAGCTGGGTTGCCAGGACTCAGCTCCCACCCTGAACTCTCTCTGGGAGCACCTTTAGTCTCGGCAGCTTGAGCAAGCACCTCCTCCTCCTGGCAACAGTGGGATGAATTCACCGTCTTCAGGACTTACCCCAAACTATTAATATGAGCACCAAGAGGGTCTCCTTACAGCTTGCACATATAAACCTTGCATGAACCCATAGCAACAAATTAGATGAAAAGCAGCAGACTGGGAGTCTGAAAAACAACATACTCTACACAGCAGACCCAAGAAAATCCTCCAACTTTATTCTAGAATTAATCTTTAAACTCAGATCATACCCTGAACTAACACAGTGAGAACCAGCTGGGGAGATTCCAAGCCCTTATACCAAGCATCATAAGTTCGTCCAATGCCCAGCTTCACAAGGTGGGGAACAGTAATACTGGAGATCAGGAAGAGGGAGGAGGAGAAAAAGGGGTCTCTGGCATCGAGGCAATGGGACAGAGCCGAACAGGTCACCGAGGGCACCCCGATGGGGCGCGTGCCCTGCGGCTGCTCTGCTGAGGGCCCGCGGCTGCTCTGCTGAGGGCCCCGCGGCTGCTCCGCTGTGGGCCCCTCGGCTGCTCTGCTCTGGGCCCTGCAGCTGCTCTGCTTTGGGACCCGCTGAGGATGCCCCACGGGCTGGACCAACCCCCACCCATAGCACGGCGATGGGGTGGAGCCGGGCGGTCTGCTGTGACAATAGGTGCTTTTCCACCTCCGGCCATGGCAGTTTGTATACACCTATGTATGCTATAGTATAGTCTGAGGTAGCTGTATCTCTTCCCAAGGCAAGAGTCCAGGGGTATAGATAAACCCAGGAATACAGTTATTATCACAGGGAAGATGACTGATTGAGTGGTAGGGCAACGGAGATGAGGGAAGAGAAAATTGAATGATCAAATGGGCCATCATCTGTGTAACTGAGTAACAAAGGTGAAGGTAACATTATGTAGGACAGCATCCAGGGCTAATTTCCTTCTATGCTGTATATAATTTGTATTTCCTCAATTGTTTTTGTATTAACAGAAGTGAAGATAACTTTATGTTATGCAACATCCAGTGCTGATTCCCTACTATCTTCTCTATCATTTGGTATTTCCTTTAATGTTTGTGTGTTAACTTGTGTGAAGATGACATTATGTAATACAGCATCCAGTGCTAATTCCTGGCTATGTTCTGTATAATTTTGTATTTTCAATATTGTTTATGGCTTGTTCTGGTTCGTATGTCTCCATTCTTTTGTCTTTAAAATTTTTAAAAAATGAAAAAAAAATAATGATTACATTAGAAACAAAAGTGTCTTCTTGAGTTGATGTCAGAGGCAGTTACTCCCCTAAAGTGTTAAACAAAACAGTGTACAACATCATGCTCTATTTTTTTAAATCTTTATCTGTTCTAGAATCACTAATCATCTCTTTCACTATAGTCACCATCTGTGTAGTTACCTGAGAAATTATTTTTTTCAAATACAAAATATTACACAAAAATGTAATAATTGACAATTACCAATTTGTTAAACTTAGTGAAAGTACTAAGTTATTTTGTAATTCCTTAAAAAAATGTTTTTGTTATCAAGCTAACTTACTTCCAAGTTACAAAAGTTACAAAATTTTGGTTTAAAAAGTGCCTCTCCAGGAAGATCTTGGGAGTTCAGACAAACCTGGGCTACAAAGTGAACTCAAGGGGCACTGCACTGGGGTGGAGCCTGGGGGGGTGGAGCCCCAAGGGCCTCCAGGGCTTGTCAGTGGGGTGCTGATCATAGTGTACCTGGGTCCCTGCCTATGTATCATCATTGAGGTTGGGTGCTTTTCCACCTAGTGCCATAGTAATTTGTGCGCACCCATGTTTGTTGCAGCATAATCTGAAGCAGCCGTGTGTCTTCCCAACGTGAGAGCCCAAGGGAATGAATAAAACCAAAAAGTACAGTTATTATCAAAGGGAAGATGACTGATGGGGGGGAGCACAGAGATGAGGGAGGAGAAAACTGTTTGATTAATCGTACATGCTTTTATTTGTATAACTGAGTAACAAATGTGAAGATAACATTATGTAATACAGTAACCAATGTTAATTCCCTACTATCTTTTCTATATTTTTTAAAAAATGGGTAATCCTGTTTTGTTTTGTTTTTTTTTGGTACCAGGAATTGAACTCAGGACCTTATGCTTGCCAGGCAGGCGCTTGTGCCACTGAGCTATATCCCTGGCTATAATTTTGTATTTCCTTTATTGTTTTTGTGTCATCCTGGTTTATGTCTGTTTGGTTGTTGATATGTTTCCATTCTTTTGTCTTTAAAAAAAAAAACAACAAAACCAAAGTGAACTCAAGGCCAGCCTGAACTGCAGAGCAAGATTCTGTCTCAAAAAGACAAAAAAAAAAAAAAAAAAAAAAAAAAAAAAAAAAAAAAAAAAAAAGAAACAAACAAACAGCCAGGCGTGGTGGTGCGTGCCTGTAATCCCGGCACTTGGGATGCTGAGGCAGGAGGATTATTTGGAGTTCGAGACCAGCCTGGGCTACAAAGTGAGCTCAAGGCCAGTCTGAACTACACAGCAAGACCCTGTCTCAAAAAGACAAAACAAACAAACAAACAAATAAAAAAGGCCTTGCTATAATTTCCTCAATTTGTTTTATGCTTTGCCAGAACAAAAACAAAGTATCCATTTAAATGGATTCTGTTTGTAATGTGAATTTATATAAATAACTTTTGCAGGGCATGGTGGCGCACGCCTGTAAATCCCAGCACTTGGGAGGCTGAGGCAGGAGGATCCTTGCAAGTTCGAGACCAGCCTGGGCTACAAAGTGAGCTCAAGTCCAGCCTCAACTGTACAGCAAGACCTTGTCTCAAAAAAAATAAAAAATAAAAAATAAAAAAAAAATATATATATATATACAACTTTTATATCAATACTAGGCCAACATGCCCCAAATACCTTCTGAGTAGAAACAGGAACCATTAACGATGATGCAGCATGAACCTTACAATACCACTCCATTTACATACACCACAATAATCAATCTGACTAGGTTAGTTATTTTTACAGAACATGGTTAGTCATGTTCTCCTAGTATTACTAAATACACTAATATTCTAATCAAATGAATAACAGTTTCATTAGCTCACAATTCTCTCTCTCTTACTTGTCTCCAGGTTTGAATAGCCCCGTGTGCGATAGGTAGAAGTGGTCCTCTGCCTTTGGTCCTTTCTTCCCAGCCTGTGGTAGGTCTGTAAAGCCTAGAGGGGTCTCTACTAACATACTTGCAACTGTTTCCTTTAATCTTTTTCGATCTTCCTTGTTTCCTCTTCTTTTACTTGTCTAGAATTTCTGAGACATTGTTTCTAATTTGATTTTTTTCTGGAGCCTCATTCATCTGCTGGGTCACTTCAGAGAGTTCGCATCAGCAGCTTTTGAACTGTTTCACCTCATGGCCCTCTGGGTTTGCCTTTCATGAACTGGATTTCTGGGGTTGCACCCTGCTTAAACGTCTTCATATTTTCAGTTTTTGGAGGTTTATTTTTAGTTTAATTCCTGGGTTGGTAATGTAAAGTGCTTATGGCAGGTAGCTTTTTTCCTAGTATTGAGAGCCTTTAATCACTACACCACAGGGATTTCTTCCAGGTGTAGCTGCCTCTTGGGTTTTGAGTCTGTTGCAAGATCCTACTGCTTCAATTTCTTGGGGGAGCTGGGCCTGGTGGTGCATGCCTATAATCCCAGCACTCAGGAGGCTGAGACAGGTGGATTGCTGGGAGTCTGAGGCCCAGGCTACAAAGTGAGTTCAAGGCCAGCCTGAGCTATATGGTGAAACTCTGTCTTAAAAATACAAAACAAAAAGAAAAAACAAATTATTGGTGATTAGAAGTTGGTGCCTCTTTGGCCCAGCCCCTGGTTATTTGGCACTGGCCTCTAGTATTGTTCATGACCCTTAAGCAATCTCACTTTTGGCATAACAGGAAGAATAACTAATTAGAACAACTTTGTCACTTTGGCTAAAGCGGCCCAACCAGCAATAACAATAGCATCAAACACAGCCTAGAAAATGACAAACTGTGGTAACTACTTTTTGTTGTTGTTTTCTCCTTTAGAGACAGGGTCTTACTCTGCTGTTAAGGCTGGCCTTGAGCTCACTTTGTAGCCCAGTCTGGTCTTGAACTCACAAGGATCCTCCTGCCTCAGCCTCCTGAGTGCTGGGATTACAGGCTTGCACCACCTCGCCTGGCCTGTGGTAACTATTGATTTGCCACCTTTAACCATGTTGGCCTGCTCAGGGGGCCCAAGGGAGATTTTTGAGGGTGAAGTCCCAAGGTTAAAGAACACATGTGTGCAGGACATCGGCAACAGCAGGCAGCGTGGAGCAGAGCACAGAGCCAGAGCCTCCTGCGTCTTTATTGTATAATCTTTACACAGGTTGTCATCTCATGATCACATTCTTAGAGTGCCGTAAGCAGCACATGCGTGTTTACCTGTGCTGAGTCATGGTTACAGACCTGCATCTCACCATGCGCCTGGGCTAAGCCAGCAGATTTTGTCCTCAGGTGTCCTCAGATACCCCTGGGCTTTGCAGCAGTCTCAGTGGTTCCCCACACCCTACCCCCTCAAAGCTCAAGGAGCATATCAATATAACATTGCACATGTAACAGGGCACAAGCACCTGTAGTTAACAAATCAACAATCATGGGGGTGTTTTTTGCGGTACTGGGAATTGAACACCTGACCTTACGCTTGCCAGGCATGTGCTGTGAGCTCTATCCCTGGCCCAGTCATGTGGTTTTGCTTTTTTTTTTTTTTTTTGTCTTTTTAAGACATGGTCTCACTATGCAGTTCAGGCTGGCCTTGAGCTCACTTTGTAGCCAAGGTTGGTCTTGAACTCACAACGATTCTCCTGCCTCACCCTCCCAAGTGCTGGATTACAGGTGTGTACCACCATGCCCAGCTAAAAAAAAAATTTTTTTTAACTCTTCCCATGGGCTCTTTCTCAGCTTTTATGCAAAGAAATGATTTTTTATTAGGTTAATTGTTTTAAAAATCATCTGTTTCAACTAACTTGTAGATTTCTTTGGTCAAATGTTTGGAACTAGCTAATGTAGTTTTCCTTGTGTGCTCAAGAATTTATGCCACTTGATTTTTTTATTTTATTTATTTATTTATTTTTTTTTTTTGCTACACTGGGGATTGAATCATGGCCTGCACAATGAGCTACATTCCCAGCCCTTTAAAAACTCTTTTAGCTAGGCGTGTTGGCACACACCTGTAATCCCAGCACTTGGGAAACTGAGGCAGGAGGATCATTGCAAGTTTGAGACCAGCCGGGCCTATAAGGTGAGCTCAAGACCAGCCTGAACTGCATAGTGAGACCCTGTTTCAAAAAGACAAAAAATAAAAAATAAAATAAAAATTCTTTATTTTGAGATGGGATCTTGCAAAGCTGCTCAATTGCCCAGGCTTGGCTTGAACTAGTGCTCCTCCTGCCTCAGCTTCTCCTGCTGGTGGTCCTATTTGACCTTCTGTCTGACAGGGTGGGACACAACTATGATCGCATCTACTCAGGAGGCTGAGGCATGGGAATCAAAAATTGAAGTGTGTGCAGCATGAACAGTTTGGTGACACAGGGAGACCCTGTGTCAAAGAAAAAAAAAAGAACACTCCTAGATTGCACAAGACATTGAGTTTACCCCCTAGTACCACCAAACCCAGCACAATACAAAACAAACCCCCAAATCAGTGACAAAACAAAAGAATAATAAAAACAAAATACCAGGGCGTGGTGGTGCACATCTGTAATTCCAGTGCTCTGGAGGCTGAGGCAGGAGGATCATTGTGAGTTTCGAGGCCACTTAGACTACAAAGTGAGTTCAAGGCCAGCCTGAACTGAGAAGTAAAACCCTGTCTCAGAAAGACCCCTCAAAAAACAAAACAGAACCAAAAACATACATTTACCCTTTTTAAAATTTTATTTATTTATTTTGCTTTTGAGACAGGGTCTTGCTATGTAGTTCTTGCTGGCCTTGAATTCCCTATGTAGCCCAGGCTGGCTCAGCCCCCTGAACACCGGGATTACTGGCCTGTGCTGTACGTTATACTTTCATGCTGTGCTGGAGACGGGGAAGGGTCGACAAGGACTGAGTCCCGCAGCTCCCTTTCATGGCAGAATCAGAAACATCCCGAGGCAAAGGCCCTGCTGAGCCTCAGGCCTCAGCCCAGCCTTCCGTCCTCGTGCCCCTCGCCAGGCTGTCAGTGTTGTGGGACAGGCTCTTCTTTCTTTTTCATTGGTACATTTTAGATATTCATCATGACAACTTTTTTTTTTGCAGTACCAGGGATCAAATTCAGGACCTTGTGCTTGCCAGGCAGGCACTTATGCCACTGAGCTATATCCCCAGCCCCATAATGACATTTATTGTAGAGAACTTGTACCTGTGCATGACTGACATATCTCACCCCTCCTTTCAACCCTTCTTCCCCTCTTTATTTACAAAAGCTTTGTTTCCATTTTTTCCCTTCTGTTTCCTCTCTCTTTTTTAAGTGTCCTTTCCCTGCCCCCCTCTTTTGTTCCCCTCCCCATTTGGAAATTTCCTTCATGCCATGTCAGGGGTGGTGGCTCATGCCTGTAATCCCAATACTCAGGAGGCTGAGGCAGGAGGATCGTTGTGAGTTTGGGGCCAGCCTGGGCTACAAAGTGAGCTCAAGGCCAGCCTGAACTGCATAGCAAGACCCTGTCTCAAAAAGACAAAAAAAGAAAAGAAAATTTCCTTCACACTTCCCATGCTGTTCCGCTATCTCCATGGGCTGTTTCCAGAATTTGGCAATTACAATCTGTGCTGCTGTAAATATGGGTGTGGATATACCCCTGTGAAGTGATGCTTTTAATTCTTTCCGGAAGATACCCAGGAGGGGAATAGCTGGGTCAAATGGGATCTCTACTTTTAGTTTTTGAGGAATCTCCACACTGATTTCCATAGTGGTGGTATCAGTCTGCACTCTCACGAACAGTGGAGAAGGGTTCCTTTTTCCCCACAGCCCCACCAGCTTTTGTTATTGGTTGACTTCTTTCTTTCTTTCTTTCTTTCTTTCTTTCTTTCTTTCTTTCTTTCTTTCTTTCTTTCTTTCTTTCTTTCTTTCTTTCTTCCTTCCTTCCTTCCTTCCTTCCTTCCTTCCTTCCTTCTTTCTTTCTCTTTCTTTCTTTCTCTTTCTTGTACCAGGAATCAAACTCAGGACCTTGTGCTTGCCAGGCGCTTATGTCACTGAGCTATATCCCCATGGGCTGATTTCTTGAAAACAGCCATTCTTTGATCCATTCTGATTTCAGTTTAGTGCCCTGTGAGAGACATGGGTCTAGTTTTATTGTTCAGAAGGTGGAGAGCCAGTTTCCCCGCACCATTTATTAACAAGGCTTCTTTCTTCCAGTGAATGTGTTTGGCTCCTTTGTCACAGATCAGGAGATAGCTCAGGTGTACAAGCACCTGCCTGGCAAGTGCAAGGTCCTGAGTTCGATTCCCAGTACCAAAAAAAGTTCAGGTGGGGCCAAGGATGCACTATGGTTCTGATGGTTCTGACCTACAGTGCACCCTGTCTTCAGCTCGGGCTTTCTGACTGCAGCATGACTATACAGGACAGCATTTTTCACACAGCAGCGAGAATGTATAGCCCCACAGTTTACAGGACCCTTTCTTTCCCCTGGTGGGGGAAGGTTTATAAATTCATGAATCTATTTTTCATGAATCAATTTCTGAACAGATTTGTATGCTGGATGTGGTGGCGCATGCCTGTAATCCCAGTACTCAGGAGTTGAGGCAGGAGGATCGTTACCAGTTCAAGACCAGCCTGGGCTGCAAAATGAGCTCAAGGCCGGCCTGAACTGCATAGATAGACATTATTTCAAAAAGAAAAAAAGAAAAAAAGATTTGTATAAAGTACAAAGGAGAAAGACCTCAGAGAGGACCACCTCAGAAGCTTCAGGGAAAGTGTGATCAGTGCAAGAATCCACTCATGATAAGAGGTTTCTAAAAGATTAGGAATAGAAAGAACTTTAGATGGGTGTGGTGGCGCACACCTGTAATCCCAGCACTGGGGAGGCTGAGGCAGGAGGATTATCATGAGTTTGAGGGCAGCCTGCACTACATAATGAGATCCTGTCTCCAAAACAAAACAAAGCCCCTTCCTAAACAAAAACCAAGGGGAAGGTAGGGAAGCAGAAGGCCATGGAAAAAGAACAAAGCGACGTCCCACACCGTGCTCCACTCCCTACAGGGAACACAGCCTTATGCGCTGCAAATGTGGACTAAGCAAAATGAGAATTGAAAAAGTAAAAACCAAACAAAACCAACAATCTGTTGGGGCTAATGAGAGACCTGGCAAGGACACCAGATCAACAAATGATTTCTGAGTATTTATCGCCTGGGTCCAACCAAGAGACAGAAGCCACACAGTGATTTAGGCAGAAGACGCTGAACACACACACACACACACACATACACACACACCCTGCAGCAGCCCTTGGGGCACACAGCAGGGGTGGGGAGCCCCATGTATGTGTCCAGGTTAGAAAAGCTCTGGGAAACCTCTGCCAATCGGGGCGTCCCCTCAGTCTCCCACTGGCCTACTTTTCTTTTCTGAGGCAGGATTTTGTTCTGTGGCCCAGGCTGCCCTGAAGCTAGGCTCACAAGTCCTCCTGCCTTAGCTTCTTGAAGAGCTGCCAACTACACTACCAAGTCTGGATCTGTTTGCTTGTTTTGATATAGTCTGGCTATGTAGTTCAGGCTGGCATTGAACTCACTATGTAGCCCAGGCTGGCCTCAAACTCACAGCGATCCTCCTGCCTCAGCTTCCCAATGTTGGGATTATAGGCCTGGCCCAGCACACTCTGTGTCTTTTAATTTCTTTCTCTTCTTTTTTGTCTTTTTGAGACAGGATCTCCCTATGCAGTTCAGAGTGACCTTGAGCTCACTTTGTAGCCTAGGCTTGTCCTGAACTCACAACGATCCTGCCTCAGCCTCCCAAGTGCTGGGATTACAGGTGTGTGCCACCATGCCTGGCTATCTTTTAATTTTTTGAGGCAGGGTCTTACCATGTAGCCAGGCTGGCATTGAACTCTGGATCCTCCTGCCTCAGCCTCCCAAGGGTTACAGGCTGGTGATGGTCATGCATAGAGGATTGAACCCAGGGAATGCCGTGTTAAATCCCCAGGCCCCTTTTTAAAGTTCTGTGACAGGGTTGCCAACTACACTACCAAGTCTGGATCTGTTTGCTTGTTACCCAGGCTGGGCTTGAACTTCCTCAGCTCCTGGGAAGCTGGGAACAGGCAGGCACCTCCAAGCCTGGCCATTACAGACATTCTGTAGACCCTCAGTGCTCTTCTGACCTCCTCGGCCCTTGTGCTCCTTTTTATTTTTTTAAATGAGAACTTAGTTATGAAACAGCAATTGTCCTTGTGCCTTATTTCTCTGTTCTCCAAGCCAAATTAGACGAGAGGGCAGGCACTCCAGCAGCCAGCTTGGACGGCTGAAGCCAACTCAATAACACAGCAAGGAACCTCAGAGAAGGAGTCCAGGTCCCAAACACCAAGGAGCCCTAAGACACCTGCCTGGGGCTTTACCTGAGGGAGAAATGAGCTTCTCTCTCTCTCTCTCTCTCCCTCCTCCTCCCTCCTTTGCCCTCTCTCTTTTAAGCCACTTTTTGGGGCATTATTGTTATAGGCAGCTGAGT
This sequence comes from Dinomys branickii, assembly GCA_004027595.1. Classification (NCBI taxonomy): domain Eukaryota; kingdom Metazoa; phylum Chordata; class Mammalia; order Rodentia; family Dinomyidae; genus Dinomys; species Dinomys branickii. The sequence continues at coordinate 10,922 of PVLD010019856.1, forward strand.
TAGTTAGAAACACTACAGGCAGACAGACAAGGCCAGGCCCGTGAAGGAGCCAGCATGGACGACAAGATGCCTCGCAAGTGGAGACATACTTGCTCCAGGCCAGACCTCAGGACAAAAGATTAAACAAACGCACCCACACACAGCCCTAGGGATGGACATCAGGCACTGATATTCTAAATAGGCAGTGATCACCTTGAAGAGTCCCTGGCCGGACCCCCACAGGAGAAGCCCCTGTTCTATATTCACGCCCGCTAGCTACGTGATCCCGATTTAATCAATTTCGCCTGAGCAATTCTCATTGGCTTACCATAGTTTGGTCCCACCTCATGCCCACCTTGTGACTTCGCATTTTTCCCCACCTTTGACCTGCCTCACCTCGTGGTTTTGCTCTATAAAGATCCATGGAAAAGGCAGGTTCCCTGGGCAACCCACTAGGGGGAGGCCCTTCTGTCCCTCTCTTGGACAGAGGCTTTCATTCCCTCAATAAATATATTCTGCTCTTAACCTCCATTGCTCCTAAAACTCATTCTTCGATTTTAGAGAACACAAACTCAGCCCAGATGTCGTTCAGGTTGGGAGTTTCTTTCCCCTGTATCATTGTGGCTCACAGCGGAGCCTCATTTTTAGGGATACAAGTGCAGGTCACTTCTGCTTGTTAGAGCCACGGAGTACTGAGTCTTGGATTGGAACCAGGTCTGTTTTTCCTTAAAACTCTTCCATTTTCAGTAAATGACTCTTCTTACCATAATGGTTCGGGAAAATGGCAGCTGTACACTATTAAAGGATTTGCAACAGGCATTAAATCAAAGCGTCAATAGCCACTAAGAGCTTTAGCTGAAGCTCTCGGGTGAATAAATATTTAAGGACATCTTAGAACTTCTACAAGAAATATTTACATTGGAATAGTGGCAAACTGCATTTAAAACCAAACAAGCTAAATGTAGGCCACAGCGCACCGAGGGACCAATGTTTAGATTTAAGTAGTGCCCTGTCCTTGCTGACCCGGTTCCTCTTCCTCTCTCTCTCTCTCTCTCTCTCTCTCTCTCTCTCTCTCTCTCTCTCTCACACACACACACACACACACACACACACAGATTTGGCGATTGGGTTATATGACACTGTTCTGTGTTTGTAGGACTCTAGCTTTACAATGGAAGTCAAAAAATGTTCCTCTTGGGCCAGGAGTGGTGGTGCGTGCCTGTAATCCCAGCACTTGGGAGGCTGAGGCAGGAGAATAACTGTGAGTTTAAGACCAGCCTGGGCTACAAAGTGAGCTCAAGACCAGCCTGAACTACACAGCAAGAGCCTGTCTCAAAATAAAGCAAAACAGAACTGCACCTCTTGAGCCAAGTGTGGTGGTCCATGCTGGTAATCCCAGCACTCAGGAAGCTGAGGCAGGAGGATTGCCAGTCCAGCCTGGACAATTTAGTAATTTGGTGAGACCCTGTCTCAAAATAAAAAATAAAAAAGGTTCTGGGGACACAGCTCAGGGTGAAGGCCCGAGTTTGATGCCCAGCCCTCCCTCGACGGGGACAGAATCCGTCCATAGACCCTTCTAGACCCCTCTTCCCTGGGTGTTCTGCAAGGAAGTTGGGACCCTGACGCCAGTCTCCACCCCCAGGTGCAGAGGGTCTGTTTCCAGGGCACATCAAGCCCCCTAATCCCAGCCCCCCAGGGCGCCAGCTGAATTCCACAGCCCTGGTCCTGCCCATGCGGGTCCCTGCCGGCGCCCAGATGAGACCAGCTGGACCTCGGTGGTGCGGGCTGCTGGAGGGACCACTAGGCTCAGGCCAGGTGTGCACGAACTGACACTGCCCTGGCTCCACAGCGGCCCCAAGAGGCCCTGGGTGCCAGCTGCAGAACAACAACCCACAAGACAGTAAAGCGTCACAGCTGCTGTGGGTGAGCGACTCATGTCCTCCCTTTATTATTTATTTATTTATTTAATTTTATTTTTATTTTTGTTTTTGTACCGGGAATTGAACTCATGACCTCGTGCCTGCCAGGCAAGTGCTGTGCTGCTGAGCCTTGTTTTGTCTTTTTGAGACAGGGTCTCACTGTGTAGTTCAGGCTGGCCTTGAGCTCACTCTATAGCCCAGGCTGACCTTGAATTCACAGCAACCCTCCTGCCTCAGCCTCCCGAGTGCTGGGATTACGGGTGTGCCCACCAACCCCACCTCATCCTCCCTGTGAACCATCTGCAGCTTTTGTCTCACACCAGCACCTTACACACACGATGGTGTCGTCTGCACTGCCATGGCAACAAGGTGACACACATATGAGCCTGCCTGTGGGTGGAGGCTGCATATCCTCTTCTTGGGTGTCCAATGTCACCATCCCTGGGTCCCCTGCTAGCACCCTCACAGTCTGCCTTGCCCTAGGCATGGAAGAGAGGGAGCAGAAAGCACCGGGGATGGCCCCGAGGGCCCAGGGCTTGGCCAGGGGAGGGGGCGGCCAGCACAAGCTCCTCTGCCACGGAGCCTCACCACCAGCGGAGACAGAGACCAACTTTCAAGCTGAGCCCATCTGGTGCCCTCTTGGCACAGCGACCCTGAGACTCTGGGTCTGCTGCCTGCCCTGCAGCAGCAGGTGGAGACTTTGGCCCAGTGGGTTTGCTTAGCCGTTGCAAGCAGCCTGCAAGGGCGCCTGCTGTTCCCCACCTCACAGATAAGGACGTCCAGGCACAGGAGGCTGCCCGGACTGCTGGCTGCTTGGTGAGCACAGTGGGGTTCTCACCCCGAAGTCTGACCCAGTGCCAGACAGTGTCTCATTTTGAAGTTCAGGCTGATTTTGAACTCCCAGTGATCCTCCTGCCTCAGCCTCACAAGTGCTGGGATACAGGGCTGTGCCACCATGCCTGGCAAGAGCCAGAACTCTTAATATTGCTCCAGTTATGCATCTTAAAAGAGGATCTGCATGCTGGGCATCTTTGGTGGCATACACCTATAATCCCAGCACTTGGGAGACTGAGGCAGGAAGATCATTTTGAGTTTAAGAACAGCCTGAACTACTTAGTGAAACCTTGCCTTAAAAAAAAAGGAAAGGAAGCCAGCTCCGGAGTGATGGCACTCCCCTCTAATCCTAGCACAAAGAAGGCTGAGGCAGGAGGATCTTGGTGGGTTGGACACCAGCCTGGGCTTGGGCTACGTAGTGGGCTGAAGGACAGTTTGAACTACATAGTCAGACTCTGTCTCTAAAAACAAGACGAAGTAACCCCTCCCAAAGAAATTCAGAATAAAGAGCCTAATATTTATGGCTCACACATGTCCTGCTGGCATCAACACCTGGTCTTCACCATAGTTTGCCGTCTTCCTCTTCCCTGCGCTGTCTGGGCGTCCTGCCAGGCAGAAGCTGACACAAAGATGGTGACGTGTCAGCTCAGGAGTCCTCCAGGGCAGCTGAAGAGAGACAGCACTTAGCCCACCATCCTTGCCGCTTTCTGCAGCGCTTCTAGAGTCTTTTTTCTTTTAGACAGGGTCTCATTTTGTTCAGGCTGGCCTTGAACTCACTATGTAGCCCAGGCTGGCCCTGAACTCATGGTGATCCTCCTGTCTCAGCCTCTAGAGTGCTGGGATGATGGGCGTGCACCCCCACGCCTGGGCTGAAGTCCCGTTCTCACACAGCAACTGCTGCTGCTGGGCGTGGCTCGGGGGAAGGCAGCCTTGGAGAAACTGGGCACTGTGTCCTCGTAGGCCTTGTCACCAGACCAGGCACCCTGCGACCTTGGGCTCCTCCCCAAAGTCTGGATGGCCTGGGGGCCGGGGGGAGGCACTTCTATGCAATTCAGCACACGAAGGCAGCAGAGAAAGACGCTGCCACCGCACGGACCAGACCCAGGTGCAGGCAGCAGGTGGTGTTCGGGCATTTGGCTTGGACATGGTCGAGGTCAGCTGCCAGGAGCCCCTGTCTTCAGGAAGCCATGACCTCGGGGCCATCGAGTACCTAAATGGTGGGTTTGAAAAGTGCCTCGGAATTCCCAGGGGAAGCAGCAAGCCTAGGACCCGCCCAGCCCAGGCGGGGGCTGCTGGTGAAGGAACCACAGCCCCTCGGGATTTAATTCAGTTGGAGAAAAAGTATCAGCCTCAGGGGCCCTTGCTCTGTGTTCAGGTCCCACCACACTGGATCTCCTGGGTTTCCTCCATCTCCTCCCCAGCGCTCAGTGCCCCCTGTAATCCTGACAGTTGCTGCAGATCCTCTGGGCTCAGCCTCCAGCAGGCTTGGCCTCCGGGACTGTCCAGGCAGCGGGCCTCACTTGGGCTTGTGAATGGGTACGAAGTGCCTCGGGTCCCTGACTGCTCCCTGCGCCTAGGGCCAGATTCGTCCTGCGCCTCTTTGGGAAGGAACTACTCACCGCTGAGGGTCAGGGGAGGGAAGCACTTGCAGGATGAGGACCAGGCAGAGTGTGCACACCAGAAATGAGAAAGTAGAGAGCCAGGAAATGGGGAGAAGAAGAAAATGTACGGAGGTAAAGCCCCGTTAAGTAACAGTCATTTGTTTTAAATGTGTGCAACTTTCTCGTTGGAACTTAAAATAGCATGATGAAGAGTGATTTGGTGGGAGTGATTGTTGGGAGAAAAAAATCAATGTAACATCACTCTGCTTTCCGCTTCTGCTGCCAAGAGCACGCACTGCAGCGTCTGACTCAAGCATCGCGGCCCTAAAGCTGGGGAGGGAGCGTCGTGGGCCCATCTGTGCCACCCTTGCGGAACCAGCGTCTCAGCTCAGCTCACTCAGAAAGTCTCTGGCATTAGCGGCCCCCCCTTGTGTTAACAAAAATCATAACTGGCATCTCTTAGATGTGGTTTCAATTTGGCAAATCATTTTTAGCTATTTTAAATTCTTCTTAGTAGTAAGCAGGATATAGATAAATAAAATTTGAAACCTAGTGGTGTGAACACGTACACGCAAGAGCGTTTTGTGCAGTATTGCAGGAGCAAACACTGGAAATGAATGTTTATGAATCAAGGGTGCTTAAAGCAAGAACTGCAAAACCATTAATAATTGCTAGGAACCGGGCGTGGTGGCACACTTGTAATCTCAGCACGCGGGAGGCTGAAGCAAGAGGAACACCTTGGGTTTGAGTCCAGCCTGGACTATATAGCAGGACTGTCTCCAAAAAAATGCTAAGGAAACTGAAATCTACCTACCACATACATATCTCTGATATTGGAGGCTAAATATGATTAAGTGCAAAAAAGCAGGTTGAAAAAGCAGTAAGCAGGTAGTGTTATCTATAAGGGAAGAAAGCAACTATTTTTAGGAAAAAACATCAGCTAGGCACCGTAGTGCACACCTGTGATCCCAGCAGGAGGATTGCCTTAAACTTAAGCCCAGCCTGGCCTGCATAGCAAGATCTTTTTTGTCTTTTTGAGACAAGGCTTCACTATGCAGTTTAGGCTGGCCTTGAACTCACTTTGTAACCCAGGCTGGCCTTGAACCCACAGCAACCCTCCTGCCTCAGCCTCCCAAGTTCTGGGATTACAGGTGTGTGGCACCATGCCCAGCTTACATAGTGAGCTGTCCCCAAAACCCCAAAATCAAACCAGAAAGAATGTATATTCATGGAAGGGCACAACAGAAGCAGATTTCCATGCACCTGACCACAGCCCCAAATTTGCTAAAACAAACAAGGCTGTGCCCACAGTAGGCATGGCCCCTGTGTGGAAGGGGCACGCGAGCCAGCCTGTGAGCTCCTCGCCTGTGGGCAGCACCCTGGGGCTCCACCCCCTGCAGTCAGATATCCCCTTCAGTCCTAAGGAGGGGAGCCACAGCGACACAGGGAACAGGAGGTGAGGTCCTCAGAGATGTGCAGGAGCAGGGGCCCATGGGGCGCGGGGAGGCCACAGCCCACGGAACCAGCTCTGCGGAGAGGCCGGAGCCCTGGGACGCGCATCTGTAATGTCTGCATCTTTGGGCGACTGTTCCCTGAGCACATAGTACACGCCCGGCGCAGTACGAGGCACTGCCGGATGCAGACACAGGCTGGTGTGGGTGGGACGCTTGAGAACTGTTGCTAAAGGTAACGCAAGGCACTGGTTCACTAGACGAACGCGTTCTCAGCACAGATAGCCTCCAGACACCTGCACAGGGCTGGTGCACGGTGGAAACCGCTGCCACAGGCCTTACCCAGTGCTGTGTGACCCGGGTCTGGATGGCGCCATCCATAGTCAAGAGCAATATGTGGGACGGCAGGGACTTACAAAGTTGAGGGTGCTGTGTTGTGCCGCGGGTGTTGTTAAGGTGCTGGGCCGCGTCTGCGGCCTGAGCGGCGCCTTTGGGCGGGCCGCAGGTGAGTGGAGCCGCGGGTCAGCGCGGAGGCCCAGGCCGGCTGGTGGAGAAGCCAGTGGCCACAGTGAGGATCTGCCCTTCGTGCGGAACAGCAGGGAGCTGGGTACCGGCAAGGACAAGCTCTCCAGGCTGCAGCAGCGGGGACCCGGGAAGCTGCTGGCTTTTTGGGAGCCCTTGAGCCGGCTTGGGCCTGCGCTCAGTATGACTGGATGTGTGTGTGTGTGTGTGTGTGTGTGTGTGTGGCTGTACTGGATTGAACCCAGCACCTTCCCACTGAGCTGCATCCTTTTTTTTTTTTTTTTTATCAATTTTGAGACAGGATCTCACTAAGTCACTAAACCACTCAGGCTGGGCTCAAATTTGCAGCCCTCCTGCCTCAGCCTCCCAGATTGCGGGAGTCCATGGTTTGTGCCACCAGGCCTGTCTCCTATCTCTTAGCTAGCTGTGACCAGCCTTGCATTAGCTCTTGTCCCCTGCACCCTCCCCAAGTCTGGTCACCCCTATCCTACTCTCGCTCTCTCTTCTTTTTGGTATCAGGAATGGAACTTAGGACCTTGCCGGGAAGGCGCTTGTGCTACTGAAACATATCCTGGGCCCTCTACTCTCCTTTCAATATATATGGGTCAACTCACGTAGATTCTTCATATAAGTAAGAGTCCAGATGTGATAGTGCTTATCTCTCTGTGCCTGGCTTGTCACATCTAACGTAACAATCTCCGGTTCCATCTATCTTCTTGCACATGGTGGCATCTTTTTTTAACTTTTTAATTTTAATTTATTTATTTTGTGTGTGTGTGTGTGTGTGTGTGTGTGTGTGTGTCTTTTTGAGACAGAGCCTTGCTATGCAGTTCAGGCTGGCCTTGACCTCACTTTGTAGCCCAGGCTGGCCTTGAACTCACAATGATCTTCCTGCCTCAGCCTCCTGAGTGCTGGGATTATAGTCTTGTGCCAATACACCTGGCAGCATTTTTGTTTTGGCATTTCCTTTTTATGGCCAAGCAATACCTCATTGTGTGTCTGTGCCTCATTTTCCTTATCCAGTCACCAAATGATGGACATTTATGCCGTGTGCATTTCCTGGACACTGTGGACAGCTCTGTGACCAGCATGGCAGTGTAGACTTCTCTGGCACATGGACATTAATCCCTTTGATTATGTGCCTACTACTGGGGTTGCTGGGCCCTATTCTGGTTCCATGTGTGTGTGTGTGTGGGGGGGGTGCTGGGCTCTAACCCAGGGCCTAACACACGCTAGGCAAGGGCTCCGCCACTGAGCTATATCCCCAGAACTTCTTTCAAAATTTTAAGACAGGGTCTCACTAAGTTGCCTGCACTGGTTTCGAGCTTGGGATCCTCCTGCTTCAGCCTCCCAAGTACCTGGGATTAAAGGCACCTGTCACCGTGTCCCTTCATACTGCCTTCTGTTCTGACTGTGCGCATGCTCTCCTGTTCTCACACCCTCACCGCGCACATTTTCCTTGTCTTCCTGATCACGGACCTTTCGGACCTTCTTCCTGCACTTTCTTCCCGGGAGGTGACCCCCCCTGCGGTCGGGGTTTGCTTTTCCTTGAGGAGTGGTGGGCAGCAGGTTTCTGTCCACGCCAGTTTTTACTTAAGAGTACTTGTTTCCTCTGGCGTGGAGCCTTGTGAATTCCTCGTGCATCCCACGTATGGACCCTCATCAGAGGTAAGCGTTTCAATCAGTTTTTCCCTCTTCAGCCGTTGCTCACTCTGTGGGTCGTTCCTTTGCTGTTGAGACACTTTAGTTTCAGTGTAGGCGCATTGGTTTATCTTTGCTTTTCTTGTCTGAGCTTTTCAGGTCTGAATGAAAAGATCTTTGCCATCTGCAGCAGGAGCCCTTTCCCTACACTTCCTACTGGCAGCTTCAGAGTTTCGCATCTTCCATTCAGGTCTCATCCAGTTTGAACTGGTATTTGGTCAATGCTGCACCATCCTGAATGTGCCCAATCTCGTTTGAATTGATATTTTTATTTGGTAAGACATAGTTTTATTCTTCTGCCGATGGACATCCAATTTTCCAGGACCGTTATTCTTAAAACAGTCCTAGGTGCACACCTGTAATCCCAGCACTTTGGAGGCTGAGGCAGGAGGATCGCTATGAGTTCAAGGCCAGCCTGCACTACATAGCGAAAGCTTGTCTCAAAAAACCACACACACACACACACACACACACACACACATCTTCCCCTTTTAATGTCTGGTTTATTAGTAGACAGTGGATTTTTCTACCTCCCTTTGTTTTTTTGTTTTTGTTTTTGTCTTTGTCAGACAGTTTCGCTGTGCAGTTCAGGCTGGCCTAGAACTCTTAGCAGTCCTCCTGCCTCAGCCTCCAAAGTGCTGGCATTATAGGTATGCTCTCTTCCCTCATTTTGCATTGAATCTGCATCATGTGCCGTGCCTCTTAAAACCTGCAGGATTAAGGAGATATTTGAAACTCTAGAGTGACATGTCTTAGTTATATTATTGTGCCTTAGTTGTATTATTATTGCTAATACTTATGAATATTAATTGTGTGCTTTTTTTTTTTTTTTTTTACTGCTTTTGGTCTTTCTGTGTAATGCAGGCTTCGCCGCCTAAAACAAACATCTGTGCTCAGCCTTGAACTTGCTCCTGCATGTAGCTGAGGCTGGCTTTAAATTCACAATCCTCCTGCCTCAGCCTCCTGAGTGCAGGGATCACAGGCTTGTCCCACCACACCTGGCACCAGACCTGTTTTTAATCTCTACTGCTACAGCTATAGGAAATGGTGATGAATTAATTTTGTATAGACCCATGTGTCTGTATGTACTTTTTCACAATGAAACTGAACATTTTTTTTTTTTTATTTGTCTTTTTGAGGCTGGGTCTCGCTAAGCAGTTCAGGCTGGCCTTGAGCTCACTTTGTAGCCCAGGCTGGTCTTGAACTCACAAAGATCCTCCTGCCTCAGCCTCCCTCGTGCTAGGATTACGGGCCTGTGCCACCACGCCTGGTGGATTTTTATTTTTTCCTCTTTTTTTTCTTTGCTTTGCAGGAGGCTTTTACATTTTTACTTGAGAAAGTGATGCAGAGCTAGCTGATAGGTTCTCTGGTGAGGGTAGTAAGGCCGAACCCTGTCCCAAAGGGGGCCTGTGGGAGGGGTGGGCTCGCTGTTACTTCCTATAATTCAGTTCCTTTTGGAGTCTAACTTTGATTTAAATATATTTTTGAGCCATTTCATTTTTAAGAGCTCATTTGGAGGCCGTAAATAATTAATTAAATCTTTCCTCTTTGGAGTTTAATTCTTCCATTTCTGGCGTGTTATCCATGGATTGTGAGAAAAATTACTGACCAGTTGGGTAATTTGCACCTAAAATAAAGGTGTAGGAAAGCCGAAATTAGCAGCCGCCGGAATGAGTTCCGTGGTGCGTCCGGAGTCTTCCCGCCTTCCTTTCTCGATCTCCGCGGCTAAATCTAGGCCGAGCCGAGGGCCGGGCCGGGCCGAGCCGTGCTGGAGCGCCTGTGGGCCGGCTGCGGCGCCCAGATGCCGCGGGTTTGCGAGCCCCCACGCACCAGGCAGGGTGGAGAGGCCCGACCTTGCTCCGGCCCCTGTCCTAGGACGAGGGCGGAGCCCAGCGGCATCCCGAAACCTGAGACCGGCTCCCGAAGCCGCTTCCTTGAACCTCCCGCCCCGGCTCCGGAGCGCCGGGCAGGCTGCGCCTCCGCCGGCGAAGACAAAAGCGCCTCGAAGGGCGGTGTGAGCGCCGCCCGCGGGCCACGTGGGGCCCGGCCTCCCGGGGCCTCGACTCGGCCGGGGCTTTCAGCCAGAGCGCAGAGGGGTGCGTTGCAGTGTAGCCTCGGGCACCTGAGCGGCGTCAGACTGCTGGGCTGGGCACAAACCCTGCCAGACGAATGAGACAGACAGACAGACAGACAGAAAGTATCTTCGTGGGCGCCCGGGGTCTTCAGCAGAAAGGAGCGAAGCCCCGAACCGACTCAGACAAAGGCACAGAGTTCTGCGGGGCACAGATGCTCGTTGTAGGTTGCAAAGCAGGCGAGCCAGGCCTGGTGACCGCTCGCCTGAATAATTAACCTCTATCTGATCGTCCCTTCAGGAGCTTCCGTGTTTCCCCTCGAGGTCCGTCTCCCCGGAACTGGCCGTCTGGACTCCCCAGAGTTAGCACCCTTCCGCCCCCGAGTCACCTCCAGCGGGCATCTGGCCAGGTCGCAGGGCCTCCGCATCCGACCCCAGGTGCGGCTGGGTGTGCGGGGAGGCAGGTGGTCAGAGGCGGCGGCGCTGAGCGGGCCTGCGGGTCGCGCCTCCCTTCGCTGCGGTCCAGGGAGCAGCCAATCTCCACCGGCCTCCACTGGGCCCCCTGCCCTGGAATGAAGAGCAACAAGATCAGCCTTTCCGCCTTTAAGCTGTGGGTGTCGGGCATCGCTCCCAGCCGGAGAAAGTCACCGCGTCGGACTTCATGCTGCCCTGGACAGCCAGGAGGCTGGAGGGCGGTCTCCCACAGCCTCAGCACTCACCGGTGGGGCCCTGGGGAGGTGAGCGGGTTCCTGGGGCTCAGAGGCGGGGCCTGGTGGGAACAGGTGGGCACTTGGTCGTCCCCCTCCTGGCGCTTCGGACTCTGCGTGCTGAGCAGCACGCTGTGAGCAGCCCTCCTCTCCGCCGGGCCCTCTGCGGAGTCCTCGTGCTCGGAGCCAGCTGGCTGTGGACTGAAACAGGAGCCAGAATAACCCTTTCCTCTTTGAGTTGCGGGTACCGGTGTCGGATCCCAGTGACAGGTCGGTGACTCAGACAGGGGTCTCCGCTCGGCAGTGTTTATGGTGCAGAGGTGCCTGGCACCCCGCGTGTCCTGCCCTCTGTCCACCTGGATGCCGCCCTTGGAGGTGTGGGTCTCTGTGGCCAGAGTTACTGAGAGCTGTGCTGTTCAGCAGCGCAGCAGCTCCTGCCCGGACTCGGCACCCGAGGTGCGTAGTGTGGTGGGAGAAGCTGAGACGCGGCTCCTGGGCCCGGGTGTTACACCCTGCCATGACGATGGGTTGTTTGTTGGCGCCCCGCACTTAGTGGCTTGGAGCTGTGACCAAGTCCTCCCCTCCCTGAGCTTTAGTCAGGGTCCTTTGGCCTCAGCCTTGTTTCTGAGAACCTCACAGTTTGGGCACAGTATCACCCACCCTTCACGAATTTAAGAAACGCCACCTAGATTCTCCACGGTGGGAAGCCGAGACAGGAGGATCACAAGTTTGCGCCCAGCCTGGGCGACTTGGTGTCTCAGAGAGGCTCTGTCTCAAGTGAAAGGGCTGGGCGTGGTGGCGCACGCCTGTAAACCCAGCCCTGGGGAGCAGAGTCAGGAGGATGCTGTGAGTGTAGGGCCAGTTTGGACTACACAGTGAGCTCCAGGCCAGCCTGAGTCGCGGGAGTGAGACCCTGTCTCAAAAAAAACAAAAGCCAAATGAGAGAAAGACAGAGCAAAGCAAGGGGTGGCCGGACTGTAGCGCAGGGCTCTGGGGGGGGGGGTGTCTGGTTCAGTCCACAGCACTGAGCACCCCGCAGAGCCCAGCAGAGCGTCTCTTCCAGCTGCGGGAGCTTGTCTGTTGCCTGAGGCAGGGCCAGCTCTGCTGTTCTTTGTTTTCATTAATTTTTTCTCCTTGATCACCACACAATGGTGTTTACTAGGTCCACTCCTAAGAGTAGGGAAATTTATTGGGGAAAAGCAAAGGGGAACAGGAATAGCTCCTGAGAGGCAGGAGGGTCCCAAATGCGCTGCACATTCTTTTTTTTTTTTTTTTTGGCGGTACTGGGGATCGAACTCAGGACCCTGTGCTTGCTAGGCAGGCACTCATTCCACTGAGCTATATCTCCAGCCCCAAAATTTCTTTTTTTTTTTTTTTTTCGCGGTACCAGGGATCAAACTCAGGACCTTGTGCTTGCCAGGCAGATGCTTATTCCACTGAGCTATATCCCCAGCCCGCACTGCACATTCTTCTTTCTTTCTTTCTTTCTTTCTCTCTCTCTCTCTCTCTCTCTCTCTCTCTCTCTCTCTCTCTCTCTCTCTTTCTTTCTTTCTTTTTGTCGTTTTTGAGACAAGGTCTCACTTTGCAGTACAGGCTGGCCTTGAGCTCACTTTGTAGCCCAGGCTGGTCTCGAACTCACAATGATCCTCCTGCCTCAGCCTCCTCAGTGCTGGGATTACAGGTATGCACCACTATGCCCAGTGCTTCAAATCTGTTTTATGATCCAGTCCCGGGAGTCTGACACTGTCACTTGGGTGGTGTCCTCAGGGGTGTAGGGTGCCGGGAGGGAGTTACCACTGAGGCCACCTTGGAGACTGGCAGCCTAGGCCTTTGGTAGTGACTGGGTACTGTCCCCCAGCCCTCCCCCACCCCGCCTAGACGCCTCTGGTAAAGGGGAGGTATTGGATGGGCGAGGGGTTAAGGCCTCACGGAGCTGGCACAGAGCTGCTCTGCCTACCTGGCCCGGCTCCTGGAAGCAGCTTTGTTGGGCCAGGGAGGGCACGGCAGCTGCAGGGAACCCCTCTTCCTCCTGCACTACAGGGTCAGGGGCCCCGGGGAGGACAGGACAGGTGGCTCCCGACACAGAGGCACCAAGGAGCTGGATGGCAGTGTGGCCGCACAGGCCTTGGCCTGGCCCCGGGCAGCCGGGATGCTCTGCTAACTTAGGAGTCTGTGCCCAGTGAATGGTGTGCTCAGGCCTGGAGCCTGCGCTGCCAGCCCGGCCCACCTGGTGCTGCGCTTTCTCGCTGCTCCCAGCCTCCACTCTCGCCTGCTGGGGCAGGGGAGGCTGAGCTGCAGCAGACTTGCTCCAACCCTCCCGCCCGTCACTCTCTGGTCTTCCTCAGCACATTTCTTTTTCCCTTTTCTTTTTCTCTTGTTATATTTATTTATTAAGAAAAATTTTTTTTTGAGACAGGATCTTGCCATATAGCCCAAGCTGGTCTCAAACTCACATCAATCCTCCTGCCTCAGCCTCGTGCACCACCATGCCTGGCTCTCTTTCTGTTTTTAAATTTAATTATTCTCAGTTTTTGTATTAGGGATTGAACCCAGGGCCTTTGCACCCAATTGCATGCCCAGCTTTTTTTTATTTTGAGACAGGGCTTTCCTAAGTCGTTTGAACTGCCTGGGCTGTACTCTGATCTTGTGGTCCTCCTGCCTCAGCCTCCCTCGGTGTTGGGATTACAGGCGTGCAGCACCATGCCCGACTTCAATAAGCTTCATTCTGCACAAACCCCTCTTGCAAGGGGCAGGCAGTTCCTGGTACTCCGCCTTCCCAGAACGGGTTGGGAGAAGCTGCCAGCAATCACTGTTGTTCAGTATTAACACAAGTGGACCTGCAGGTCCCCACAGAGTTAACCTCCTCTTGTCTCGCCTCCCCAACCCAGGGCCGCACAGGGCAGTGAGCCCCAAAGCCTTGAAGCCTGGCTCATCTCTGGGGCGATTCCTGTAGGGGTCCTGTGTCTTCTGTTGCCCCCTGTCTGGTGGGAACGCGCTTTTCATACTCTGTAGTCATCGACTTGAAAACTCAGCTCTTCCTGTCTGACAGCTGTCAACGTGCACTTCCGATGAGACCCTGGCCCAGGGAGACCAGGAGCAGAAGAGAAGGGTGCTCTGTGCCCCTCTCCCCTCTGCCGGCCCAGTGCTCTGGATCCGCTTCCCTTGGGACCCCAGCTGCCTGCTCCAAGTCACTCTTTTTTCAGCAGGGACCTGGACCTCGGTCCCCGGGGAAGACGAGGCCTGGGCTCTGTGCCGGCGCCTGGCCAGCACAAAGCCCCTTTGTGCCTGGCTGCACTCCCAGCCCAGCTGCCCTGCTTGGCTTTTTCTTAGTGTTTTCCGTTCCGCTGACTTAGTTATTACAGTGGGGACGGAGGGAGGGCCCTGGAGGCCAGGCTTGCTGGGACGGCAGCAGTGTGCTGGGTCACGTTCCAGCCTGCGGCCCAGGCACCCGCCTCCTGGGCCTCCCTTTGTGTCCTGGCTGGGAGCAAAGCCCAGCTTCCCTGTCTAAGTCCTGCCCCCACCAGCCCAGGACGCTTCTAGCCACCTACTGACTGTAATCCCAGCACAGGGGAGGCCGAGGCAGAAGGATCACTGTGAGCTCAAGGCCAGTCTGGACTACACAGGGAGAACTTGTCTCAAACGATCAGTCAGTCAGTCAGTCAAGACGGACCCATTTAAACATGGAATTGTCTCCGAAGAAGGGCGAGGGGTAGCCCTGGAGCAGACAAAGGCTGAGTCACCAAGTTGAAGAGCCCAGGGGACTTCTTGTACCTGGAGGTCATGAAGCCCCCCAGCTGCCCCCCAGCCTAGCTGGCCCAGGGTCCCCAACTGGGAGGCCCCTTGGCTGCACAATTTGATGTCTCCTTCACCCCATTATGGGGGTGACCAGAGTCCACAGTGTGGACATGAAACATCTGCTTTGAGTTTTTAAGACATTTTGAATTAAATGCTTTCAATTTGTGACTGGATCACTGGAGTTTCACTTTTTTTTGGGGGGGGGTCTTTTTGAGACAGGGTCTCGCTATGCAGCTCAGGCTGGCCTTGAGTTCACTTTGTAGCCCAGGCTGGTCTCAAACTCATAGTGATCCTCCTGCCTCAGCCTCCAAATGTTGGGATTACAGTCATGTGCCACCATACCTGGCTTCTATAGGTTGTGAAATCCCTCTATCCCCCAAAATCTATCGGCTCTGACCACTTCAAGGGCAGGAACCTCCTGGAACTTCCTAAAACCCAGCTGCTGCCTGGGGCCAGAGTCACAAACCCATAATCCCAGCACTTTGGGAGGCTGAAGCAGGAAGACTGCACCTTAGAGCCTAGTCTGGGCAACTCAGTGACTTTGTGAGACCCTGTCTCAAAATGAAAAGTGGAGGAGGATGGAGCTCAGTGGGAGGGCCAGTGCAGCCCTGTACACACACCCCCGCCCCACAACCTAGTTGCTGAAAGTTGAGTCTGGTGTAGTAGGGGTAGGGGCCCTGTCTGGGGCTCCAGAGCCTGAAGTTAACGCTATTTCCCTGCCGACCAGGACTGCGGTGCACGCACACTGGCAGAGCAGCTTGGAAGGGGCTCCGCCGAGGCAGCGGAGCGTCTGATTCACTGCCTCTGAGAGCGCTGGGGGTGGGGGGTGGCATTAAGCTGTTCGTAGACGTCAAAATCTGATTTATTAACATTGGCAATGGTTGCAGTCATCCTGCCAACAAAGTTTCTGAAATTGAAATTGCACGAAACTTCCCTCGTCTGCTGGTGCCACATACGCCTTTTCTTTTCTAAAGCAGCAAATTCACTTAAAAATAATTAAGAAAAGATTGATGGGATTTTGGAATTGCAGTGAAAATATGATCTCATTAGTGAGTCACGAGTCAGGGCCAGGCCCCTGTCAGATGTGTGCTCTCCTCACAGCGAGGAGAGGCTGAGGCAGAGCTAATAATGGCAAGGATTAAAAAATTAAAAGTTTCCCTTTATACTTCTCAGGCTGTGCTGAAATTCTTCTTTTGCAAAGATTCAGAAAGCGATCTCTGTCAAAGGAACCCTAGCAAATGTGACTGAAGCACCGGAAAAGAAAACGGTGGCAGTTGCCAGGCGTGGGGCTGCAGGCCTGTAACCCCAGCACTTGGGAGGCTGAAGCAGGAGGACCGCTGTGAGTTCGAGACCAGCCTGGGCTACATAGTGAGAGCTTTCCTCTAGGAAAAAAAACAGAAAACCAAGGTGGTGAAAAGAACTGAAAGAGCCAAATGAAGGTGTCCTTCCTCTGCATCCACAGCAGGCTCTTGCTCAGCTCCTAGTCCACACTGATCACGCTGCCACCCCAGACCTCGAGATGAGGCAGACACATCTGAGGAGGGGGCTGTGCCAAGAGCCACAGACGCGACGTGCATTTCCATGTCACCTCTCCTCTGAGCCACAGGATACACTAATGCGCAGCTTTCTAGGGCTCAGGGAGCTCACGGTGGGGAGATGGGACCACAGCCTCACTCCGCCACCCGGTCCAGGTTGCCCTGGACCCGCTTGATCCTTTACACCATGGTTTATGCATCAGGGGGCTGGGGCGGGGCTTGGGGCACAGCACTTGCCCAGCACGCAGGGAGGCCTTGGCTCATCCCCAGGAAGGGCCTCACTGTGTAGTTCTGGGCTTGGGCTCACTGTGCAGCCCAGGCTGCCCTGGAAATCAGCGGCAATCCTCCTGCCTCAGCCTGCGGAGCGCTGGAATCTCAGGAGTGTGTGTTGTGCCCGGCAGTTGTTATTTTTATGAGTCCATGATCGTAGTGCATAATGATCACCTTCCTCTGTGGGGCTAGTGCATAATGCATCGCAATTCTTTTTTTTTTTTCTCGCAATTCTCTTTTGTTTTACTTTTTTTTACAACAGGGTCTCACTTTGTAATACAGAGTAGCTTTGAGCTCACTAAGTAGCCCAGGCTGGCTTCAAACTCCAATGATCTCCCTGCCTCAGGCTCCTGAGTGCTGGGATTGTAGGCCTGCGCCACCACATCCACTCAGATTTTAAAAAAGAAAAAAATTCATTACCAAGGAAAAAATAAAGGACAGGTAGAACCGTTCACTTGGTCTTTAGTGGCCACTGTCAAGTCAGAAACTGCTCTGCTCCACACTCACTGCTGAACCTGTCACATCCCACGATGTTTCTAAGAGGTCAATTTACATTATTCCCATTTTTCAGGTTAGAAAATAAAACCCAAAGTGCAGTACCTATAGTTACACTTTTCTAATAGATGGAAAAGCTGGAATTCAGACCTTTGTCGCCTCTGACTATCACAGTTTGTGCCTGAGTGTCCCCCCAAAGCCTCACACACTCAGGGGACAGCTTCTAGAGCTTGTGAAGTATCCACGGTCCCGTGCTGGGATTGGGGGTGTGAGTGCTGCAGCCTGCGCGCAGTATAAGGGACAGGAGAAAGCTTGTGCCCTGCCCCCTCTGTTGTTGCTTTTGCTGTCTTCCACTGATACAAACAGTCGCCCTCTGCCATGTGCCACCCTGCCTCGGAGCCAGCTGAGTATGGACTGAAACCTCCACACACTGTGAGCTAAATGAACGTTTGCACCCTTTAACGTTGGGTGTTGGGTGTTTTGTCTCAACAATGAGAAAACTAACTAACACACTTGGCTTTAAGCCAGTTCTCTGTCTTGGTTAATTGTACTGGGGATTGAACCCAGGTCTTCCCACATGGAGCCACACCTCAGCCCCTTTTACGTTTTAGAATTTTTATTTCATTTATATTTTTGTTTCTGAGACAGTATATATTCAGCCTGGTCTTGAACTCACCATATAGCCCAGGCTGGCCTTGAACTCTTGGCAGTCCTCCTGCCTTAGCCTCCTGCGTGTTGGGATTACAGGTGCAGGCCACTGTGCCCCTCCCTTTTTACATTTTGAGAGCATCTCACTGACCTGCCCAGGTTGGCCTTGAGCAGGTGATTCTTCTGCTCAGCCTCTCATGTGCCTGAGATTAAGGAAATACATCTGCAGACTGAGCCATAAATTTAGGGTGGTTTTTCCTTATCATTTTTTTATTAGTATATGTTATGGCTTGTCACTAGCTGTCCTCCCAAAGCCTTGGGGCTTTTCAAATGTGGCTGGATGTAGAGTATGTGAAGCTGGGATCGAGGATGTGTGATTACTAAATTAGTCTGCTGATTGGTTTTTTTTTTTTTTTGTCCTGGGAATCGAACTCAGGACCTGCTTGCTAGACTGGCATTTATATCACTGAGCTATGTCCCCAGCCCCCCTGATTGGTTTTCATAGTTCTAGGAGTGTGCAGTCGGAAGGCCCTCCCTGCCATACAGGCAGGAAGCCTGTATGGAATGTAAGGGTCAGAAGGAGGGCTGCTGGGGTCACTTGTCACTGCTCGCTGCTTCTCTGCTTTGCTGCCTTTAGCCTGCCATGAACTGTTTCTCCGTTGTGATGCCCCTCTGCTATGTCCCTCTTCCTTAGAGCCAGCAGACTGTACAAACCTGTACAAACTGTGAGCCAGTTAAACTTTTCTTTTAACTATGGGTGTTGAGTGTTTTGTCTCAGCAAAGTACTGAGTAAAGAAACTAAGGCGTATTTAGTACCAGGAGTGGGATGGCCCATACTTCCATTCCTGAAGGTTCTGGGCCGTTTTTCACTCTGCCTGGGTTGGGTTTTTATAGTTTCCCGTTGACTTTACATAAGAAAGAATTTTTTTTTTCAACTGGGAATTGAGCTCAGGACCTCATACTTGCCAGGCAGGTGCCATGCCACTGAGCTAAATCCCTGGCCCTCCCACTGACTTTAATAACGGCATGGTAATACTAAGAGGCACCCTAAGGGATCTCCTGCACACCACGTGTGTTCTTCCTTTCTTCCCCTGTTGAGTAGTAGTCCAGTTTCCCCTTGAAGGTCTGGGTCAGTCCCCCTGCCAACACTGTGACTCCCTTCTCAGCTTGTTTTCTCAGAGAGATAGACCAAAAGGACCAGGGGAAAGTCTCACCTTTCAGTTCAGTAGTCCCATTGCTGTGCTTCCTGGTACAAGCCTCCCCCACCCCAGAACTAAGACCACTAAGCAGCAGAGCACAAGGTTCTGGCAACCAGAAGCAAAACTGTTGCTAATGGATCACTGGAGGTTATGGGGAGTGGTACTGTTCCTGCTTCCACCCCTTGACTCCTGGACCCATGAATCCTGGCTATGAGAGACACAGTGCCATGCAGTGGGCGCTGATTTAAAGCATATACAGCCTTTTGAAGAACCTTGCCCCACCTCTGCAAGCTGTTGGCACCTAGATGGTGCTGTAACTGCTTCTTCACCTTTCTATGAATCCAGCCACTTCTGGGTGTGAGGAACATGGTGAGACCAGTGAATTCCATGAGCGTGAGGCCATTGCCTCGCTTCATTGGCTATAAAGTGTGTCCCTTGGTCAGAGGCAGTGCTGTGTGGAATTCCATCATGATGGGTAGAGCACTCTGTGAGTCCATGGACGGTAGCTTTGGCACAAGCATTACATGCTGGGGGCATATCTATATCCAGAAAGGACCAAGCACTGTCCTTTCCAGGCAGGAAGTGGTCCAGTGTAATCAACCTGCCACCGGGTCAGTTGACCACCCCGGGAATGGTGCCATACTGGGGACTCAAGTGACAGCCTCTGCTGCTGGCACACTGGGCATCAGCAGTGTCTGTAGCCAGATTGACTCTGGTGAGCGGGATTCTGTGTTGCGGAGCCCATGCGTAGCCTCCATCCCTGCCACCACGGCCCCACTGGGCAGTGCGGGGGTGGCTGCAGAAGGAGGGTGGCCACTACAGGGTGGATCTTCTTACTCACTCGATTGTTAAAGTCCTCTTTTGCTGAGGTCAGATTCTGGTGAGTGTTTACATAGGAAACACATATTTTTACATCTTTTCCTCATGTGGAGAGGTCTAGCCACATACCTCTTCCATAAATACCTTTGTCACCAATCTTCCAGTCATGTTCCTTCCCTATTTTATCCTTTTTTTCTTTTTCTTTTTTCTTTTTTTGTCTTTTTGAGGCAGAGTCTTGCTATGCAGTTCAGGCTGGACTTGAGCTCACTTTGTAGCTCAGGTTGGTCTCAAACTTGTGATGATCCTCCCACCTCAGCCTCCTGAGTGCTGGGATGTTGGGGACCACTACGAAGTGGCTCTGAGCAGGACTTAATATTAACCAACTGGCTTTGCACATTTACTTGGGAGCTGTCCGAGTCTTAGGCACCTTGTCTGCAGATGGGTAATTGATTCATAGTAAATGAACCTCTATGAGTCGCTGGTCACTGCTGAGGCCTGTATTGGCCTGTGAAGCTGTGACGCCTCAAGGACAAGGTGACTGCCTCTGGGGACATCTGGCTCCTACTTCCATTAACTTTAAGGAAACTACAGCTTCCAGCCCTGCTGTGAAGGTCTTCTTGGAGATAACACATAACTCTCCTAAATTAACATAATATTACTTGGAGGAGTCCTTGAAAGGATTCCTGAGTCCTGCCCAGATTCCTGCATTTTCTTCAGTATTCCCCCTCCCTGATTTGAAAATCTAATAAAAACAGGCGACCCAGAAAAGTCTTTGGCTAATTCAGATAATATAGAAGCTGGAAAAGAATTAGTCCCTCCTGGAACCCCTGAAATCATATTCCATTGTCTCATTTTTTATTTACGCCTTCGTCCATCCACTTGCTTGGGAGATTGTGGGCCTGATCAGCCGGCAATAATTTAGGGTTATTTAACCCGGTCTTTGATACTGGGATTACAGGTGTGTGCCACCATGCCTGGCAATTCCTTCCCTGTTCCTGACCATCCAGCCAGACCACTGACTACAGCCCATGAGTTGGTACAGCCGCACATCTGGCCACTTCTCCTTCCGGGCAAAGTATCTCACCAGAAGACCTTCCCACTGAGATTTCCTGTCGTCACTGCCGCAGGGACATCTTGGAAAAGGGCTGTAATGCGGCAGTTGTCCTCTTGCAGGTGGGGCCTGTGTAACTAGTAGAACTGTAAACCTGGCTCTAGGCTTCTCTCCCTCTGTGGGCTGGTCATCTGGTACCCGCCAGGAGGCCACAGGTGCATGCTGGGAAACAGAAGCTGGCACAGCAGGAGTAAGAGCATGGGCTTCTAGGCAACTTCTTCGGATAACTTACTTGCACCCTCTGGGCCTGCTCTGGCACGATCACGAATATACCATTTCTATTTAATGGTAGACTGTTGCTGCGCACATCCAACCTTAGGACTTAGAGGATCAGGTAATACCCAGCTCATGACAGGCAACTCGGGTCCCATGGTGACCTGGTGTCCTGTGGTCAAGTGTCCAGTTTCTGCTAAGGCCCAGTAGCAGGCCAAGAGCTTTTTTTTTAAAGGGAGGGTAGTTGTCTGCAGATGATGGCGGAGCCTTGCTCCAAAATCTTAAAGGCTTCTGCAGCAGTTCACCTACAGGGACCTGCCAGACTCCAGACAGCATCGCCACCTGCCGCCGACACTTCAGGTGCCATTGGATCTGCTGGGTCAAAGGGCCCAGGGGTTACTTTTCTCATCGCTGAGACAGCAGACGCTTGTTTCTGTGTTTTTTCTTTTTGAGACAGGGTCTTGCCCTGTAGCCCAGGCTGGCCTCAAACCCATGGCAATCCTGCCTTGGCCTCCTCAGTGCGAGAATTACAGGCGTGTGCCACCAGGCCCAGCAATATATGCTTGTGATACATAACTATTCATCTTGAGGAGCTGGTCCTTCCACATAACACACCTTAACCCTTTTTATTTCCTCTTTCCCTCCCTGCTCTCCCTCTATTCCAAACTCCCAACTTTTTATTGTTGTTGGGTCTTTTTTTGCACTCAGGAATTGAACTCGGCCTTGCGCTTGCCAGGCAGGCACGGCGCCGCTGAGCTAGACTCCCAGCCCCAAGCTCCCAGATTTATAGACTGTATTTTCTAAACTGGGAGACATGGTCAAAATTGTAATCCGAGTTATTAAAATATTATCGCAGAAGCTAGTAACTGGGAAAAATACCGCTGGACACAGGCCCAATTCTTTGCACCTAAATTACAGCACACGGTCTCTCATTTACTTGGCCTTGGTGACTGTGAGTCAGGCGAGCCCGAGGCACGCTGGGAGGAGGGGCGGCGGGCTCCATGGGTGGATGCCGTGGCGCCCTCGGGATCGGACTGCAGCAGCCCCCACGGCAGCTCTCCCCCAACGGGCCGGAAGTTTGTCAAGGACCCTCCATTTCCCCCATTCTTCCTCCAGCACAACAAGCCCCTGGAGGGAGTCGACTGCCGGGAGGGAGACGAGGTCTTCTGGGCTTTCATGGAACTTAGCGGGGAGCTCCCAGACCCCGCAGTATGAAGGGGAAGTCTCTGGGGGACAAATTGTTAGGATGATTACACTGCAGTTAGAAATCCCTTAGACATTGGAGCACTTCTGCTCTTGGAGCTAATCATAATAAACATATATTTGTTTATAAGTTTTTCTTAGTACATAACGGTTGTATTTATCACGGGGAGCTGGCACAGGTAATCACATCTCGTAATTCTTTTCACTTTATTTATTTTGGTTTTTTCAGGCAAGGTGATAGGAAGTTAACAATGCTTGTTGTATTACACATTAATATCTTCACATTGGTTTATTTTGTTTTTTTGAGACAGGACCTTATCATGTATTCCAAGCTGGCCTCACACTCATGGTGATCCTCCTGCCTCAGCCTCCTGAGTAGTGGGATCACAGTTGTGTACCCCCTCCACCCATACTTCCTCCACTCCAAGGCAGCAGCAATAGGAGTGGGCAGCAGATCGTGGCTTCAGACACTTCCAAATGGCTGGCATCCTGTCCTGGCCCTGGGTGGGCTACTGACAGCAGGAGCATACATCCTCGATCGCCTGTCTTGAAGACACACCAGGTCCACACAGCTGCCAGCTTAGGACCCGCAGGCGTCCCATGGCTCTGAGCACCGTCCTCCAACAGGGGGAGACCTTGAAATCCCTGCCTCTTACCCTCCCCACCTCTCCCACTGAGCAGTATTGAGCCCTCCTTCTCAGCTCTGGGAGTCGGGATCCTACAGGCCTACTCTACAGGGGGTGGAGGTGGGGGTGGGGTCTTACCTCGCCCATCACCTCCTTGGGCCTGTCCCACGAGACACCTTCCCTGTGCCCCTCCCCTGCGGCCTTCTTAGAAGTCCCATAGCTAAATGCCTGGGAGACATTGCCTTGGAGATGGTGGGGACCTGTGCCTGTCCTCAGCACTTGCACATGGACATGCGGTTTGGGGAGGTGCTTACGGAGCCAGGGCCCGAGTGTGTGCCTTGGGTTACTGCGCTGAAGTCCTTCTCTGAAGGGAAGCGGCAGGAGGGCGGGGAGTGGAAAGAAGAGGAATGCTCTTTGCACTTGTCTTGTGCGAAATCAGGACTGGAATTAGGGTATTAGAGTTCAGTGTGGCCTGGTGGCTCATGCCTGTAATCCCAGCACTCTGGGAGCCTGAGGCAGGAGGATTGACAGTTCGAGTCCAGCCTGGGCAGCTCAGTGACTTAGCAACACCCTATCTCGAAATAAAAAGTCAGAAAGGTCTGAGGATGGAGCTCAGTGAAGGGCCAGGGCTCAGGCCCCAGGCGCTCCTGCCCCACAAGAATTCTAAGCTCTACCAAATACACCCAGGTGTGTGACTGTGTCTTCCCCCGGAGCACCTGTTTCAGGACAGAACCTTCAGTTACGAAGGCGCAGGGAGCCGGGCCAACGCCGCTCATGACACTGCCCGACATCAGCAAGCAGGCTGCTGGCGCAGACGGGAGCCAAAGACAGGCGCGGGAGGACAGGGTGTGCCAGGACTCTGGGCCCTGGGCGAGGAAACACCAGCTGGCTGGGTGGTGACCACCTGGGGCTGCACAGAGGTGGGTGGGCCCGGGAGGAGGGTGTGGCCCAGGGAGGGGGCTCCCCACTGCCCGCTTTCCAGAGAGCCCAGATGGCCGGTGGGGGTTGGGCTCCGACCTTTGTTTACCACTGGAGGCACCCTGGGGACGGGGACAATTTACATTTTCCTCCCAGAGGGCTCCCTGGGAGGGCCACCCTAACCCCTGAGGGGAAGAGAAACTGGGGGGCAGTGGGTGTGGGTGTGGGGACACCGGGGTGGGGTGGCGCTGTGGCCCTCTTCCTCCCGCCAGAGGCCCTCGCGCTTTTCTGCTTGGCCGCTGCCTAATCTGTGCTTCTGAGCCAGCTGTCCCATTTGAGGGCTGCAGGGACCTGTCCACAGTGTCTCCCAGGATGGGTTTCAGGCAAGCTGACCCTGGAGATGGTGTCCATGTGCTCCAGAGCATCACCTAAGAAACGGCTGGGCACATCTGCAATCCCAGACTCTGGCAGGCTGAGGCAGGAGGATCACACATTTAGGCCTAGCCATTCAGGCCCAGCTGAAGCAACTTAGTGACTTCGTGAGGTCCTGTCTTAAAAAATAAAAATAAAAAAGGACAGCGCAGTGCAAAGCTCCTGGCCTTAGTCCCTAGTACTGAAGGGGGGAAAAGTGCTAGGTGTCCCACTGTGGGCCCTGGGAGATAGAGCGGGTCACCGAGTGGCAGCTCCCACCAGGGGGGACAGTGTTTATCCTGCCCGAGGGCCAGTGTCCCTTCC
>PVLD010019857.1:0-35263 GCA_004027595.1 Dinomys branickii
TCTATAATTTGGTATTTCCTTTAATGTTTTTGTGTTAACTAATGTGAAGATAACTATGTAATACAACATCCAGTTCTAATTCCCTACTATATTCTGTATAACTTTGTATTTTCTGTATTGTTTATGGCTTTTCTGGTTCATATGTCTCCATTCTTTTGTCTTTAAAATAAAATTAAAAAAAAAAAGAAAAAAAATAAAATAAATCAAGCCAAAAAAAAGTGTGCACCACCTTGCCTGGCCAGGAAAGGATTTCTTGTCTGTCCTCCAATGCTAAGAGGTAACATATCTTTTCCTGAAGGATTAACGGATCTTGATGTTATCAGGGTGCCTGATTTACAGCTGGCCCTCTGTCCTCTCTAGCCTGACTAACTCTTACAGCTAGGTTTTTTTTTTTCCTTTGGTGCTGGAGATTGGACCCAAGGACTTCGTGCTGAGCTACACACATCTCCAGCTCATTTTAATTTTTTTATTTTAAGACAGGGTCTCACTAAGCCACTAAGTTCCCAGGTTGAGTTCCAATTTGTGATCCACTTGCCTAAGCCTCCAGAATGCTTGGATTACAAGTGTGTACCACTGTGCCTGGCTTGAGCTAAATTCTTGGGCAATGAGGTCAAATTAAATTTAAATTAATTTAAAATAAATAATTTTTTTTTATGGTACTGGAAGTAGAACCCAGGGCTTCGTGCATGTTAGGTAAGCATCTACTACTGAGCATCCCCAGCCCACAGGTTGTTATTGTAAAGCAAGATAATACTGTGACAGTTCAAGAATGTTGTGAAGAATGAGCCAGAGCAGTGCCAAGCAGCTCAGACGAAGGTCAGTGTGGTGTGAACTCAGCCCTTTAGAGGTCAAACACTGGGGAACTGACTCATGTGAAAAGCCAACTCATGAGAGACTGAGTGTTGAAACTGAATGGCAATGTGTTTCTTCTCAATGGAAGGGACAGTCGGAGAGGCACAACCAGACAGGGTCTTTGGGCAACAGCAGCTCACTGCTCTTGGGGCCAAGCTGGAAAAAGGGACCCTTCATATTCATTGCCTCAGGCTGGGGATATAGCTCAGTGGCACACCTAAGTTCAGTTCCTGGCACACACACACAAATACACACACATTCATTGCCTCTAACAGTAGACCCCTAAAAGGACGGGCCTGGCAGCAAGTATCCCAAAATGGCCCAGGTTGGAAGGGCAGAGGTCCACGGACACCTTGGTACACAAGAATTCAAACTTTGAGGTCAATGAACCCAGTCTCTTCTAAGAGACCAGATTATGGTACAGAGCTGAGATTGTGGGTGTACAGCCATAGCTGTGATTCCTGCATACACAAGTAAGTCACAGAGCCGGTGGGTGTATTTCTGTCCTTTTGCTGCCAGAGAAATGAGGGCCCAAGGCCTTGGGAGTGGAAATCGATTTGTAGCCCAGGAAACCCAGGGAGCATGATGCTCCTGGTAGATGTCTGCAGTGTCCAGGCAGCTTGAGGGACAGTTCTGCTTATAGCACAGAGGGGCCTGAGATGGCAGCGTGGTGATAATGCATGAGTGTGTGTATATTAGGTGAAGTTGTGAGTACGTGAGGGCAGAAAAACATGACACAGAGCTGGGGAGGGTGCTGGGCAGAGAGGTAGTAGCTGGCACAGGGGAGTCGATGAGTTCGATGAGTGATCAAAACGTTCTCCAAGAGAGAGAACTGAGTCCAGTCTGGGTATAAACAGTCAACTGCTGTGTTGTTACCTATTGCTATGTAACCAACCCCAAAACTTAGTGACTCGAAACAACTTCAGGCTGAGAGTGTGACTCGGTGGTAGAGAGCTTGCCCATCACTGCAAAAACAAATGGCCCTGGTTTCCATTCCCAGCATGCAAAAACAAAAACAACCAAAGAAAAGACACCACTTTAGGGGTCATCACACCTTTCCTGGGTCAGAACTGGGGTGTGATGGCAACCTCTGGCTCTGAGTCCCTCAAGAGGTCGTAGTCAACTCAGTGACTGTCAGCAGGACCCAGCTCCTCCATGATCCAGACCAAATTCTGTGGGTTCCACCACATGGGATGTTCTGCAGAGGATGTCACAACTGCAGCCCTGTCAGATGCCAGGCTGCTTTCCTCAAAGCCAGCAGAGGCTCAGGGAAGATGAGGAGGCAGAAGAGGTAGAAGGCAGAGGGTGGATGGGAAAGGAGAGGGCAGTGGGGAGGGCAGAGAGGGGTGGTGCAGCCAGCACTCTACCTTCTGGGCCTGGCAGCTCTTGGCCACTCTCTTTGACTTTCCCACTGTCTTTTCCTCTTAGTTGCCCTGTTGTTTTTACTCTCCTTCTCCAACCAAAGGAATCCTACCTGCTCAAGTTCCACCGCCATGCACTGTGTATCCTCCATGCACAGTGCTCCTGTCCATGGAAGCTTTTCTACCCAGTCACCTTGCACAGCCTGTGGCTGCTGTTCTGTAGAGGGCAGAGCATTGGGTCATGATCTCTCTCTTTCTCTGTTACCTATGCTCAGGGCACCACTGACAATCCTTCATGTAAGTTAAAGCCATGCGGGGCTGGAGAATCCTGCTGAATCCAGGAGACGGGAGTGTGGAGCAGGCCACCACACCTTTCACATGCACATTTGAGGCCCTGGATCACTCTGTTTGCCAACAACCTGCTGGGAGCTGGGTTCAAAACGTTGGAACATGGATAGGTCATGTTTTAGAAACGTAGAGAAACATATGCAGCATAAGATTTACTGTGTAACACTACAGGATTTTGATCATTTCAAAATTTGGAGCTTGGTGACATTCAGCACATTCACACTGCTGTGTGGCCGTCACCACTGTGCATCCTCCGAGCTTTCATCTTACCCCATGGAAGCTCTGTCTTCATTAAATGACTCCTCATTCTCTCTTCCCAGTCTCTGGCAACCTGCTCCTCCTTTCTGCCTTCAGGAATTTGACAGCTCTAGGAACCTCTGATAACTGAATCCTGTCCTGTTCCTCTTTTTGCATCCAGCTTCTTTCACTGAGCACAGTGTCCTCAGGGGCCACCCTTGTTATGTAGGTGCCAGAATTGTCTTTTATCCCCCCCATGCTGGGCATGGAACCCAAGGACTCACTCATGTCAGGTAAATCCTCTACCACTGTGCTACATTTTTTTTACTGCTACACAATATCCCCATGTATGGACAGCCACATCTCGTGTACCCACTCATCTGTGGATGGCTGCTCCCACCTGGCTCTGGTGACCATGCTTCTGTGAACATGGGAAAGCAGAGGTCTGTGTAGGACTGGTCACCTAGGGAAGGGGCCAAGACGGGAAGGGTACAGAGGGCAGGACCATTAGAAGGGGAGCCCAGAATGGGAGTGGTCAGGAGGCAGCCCCTCTGTTGGTAAGGGGCCAGAGAGGGTGGAGCCACAGGGCTGGGGGCTTGGCGCACCCTGCAATGTACCCACCTGTGGTCTGACCGTCCCTCACCTGAGCCCTCAGTGGCTATAACCATTGACCTCCTTGACATAACTTCTCCTGAGGCCAGGACCATATCCTCCCCTTAACTGGGAACACCCCCATGTGCCATGGTCATAAGCAGATCCAGGGAGACTCTGTCATAAAATAGTTCCCAGGGAGCTAAATTCACAACTGATTCTGGGTTGTTTCACAGTTGGGCCACCCAAATTCTGCTGGGAAAGAGGTATGCTCCAGCAGCACAAAAAGTCACCATGCCAAAGTGAGTAGTGTAAAGGGACTAGGGAGTGCAGGGAGGCACAGCATTCCTCGTCTGTCCAGGTTAGCAGGTTCTGTGTGCCAGGCAGTGGATACTCAGGAGCATCACACATGCCTTAACCCCATTCTTGTTTGTCCGCTTCAGCACCATAACGCCCTTCACAAGCCAGCCCCAAACTCACTGGTGCCAAGCTTCATCATCCATTCCCATGGACGTGGGGCTAGGCGGGGTGACTCTGCTTCACACAGCAGGTGGGGTGTGGTGCACACCTGTAATCCCAGCTACTAAAGAGGTTGAGGCAGGAGGATCACAAGTTTGAGGCCAGTCTGGAGTCAACTTAGGAGACCCTGTCTTAAAAAAAAAAAACCCACAAAAGACAGGATAAAGCACTTGAACCACAAAGTTCAGTGATAGAGCACTTGCCTGGCACATGTGAGGTCCTAGGTTCAACCACTACAAAAGAAAAAAAGAAAGAAAGAACCAGACTTGTAGTCAGGGTGGGGGTAAGCACGCTCCACCTTCATGAAAAGTTCTGCAAGACACACAGGGGAGGGATGCAGAGAAGGGCAAAAAATTATGACAAATGTGGATGCTCCAGAGGGAACTGGGTGACTGTTTCTCTCGCCCTGGAAGGGAGGTTTGTTTTTCCCATGATCTGTCTCTCTGATCCCAAGTCTGAGATTTGCTGACTCCTTATTCAATGCTTGTGAACCAGGCTTCAGCAAACAAAACTCATTGTACGCCCAGGGGATCCTGAGGGGCTCAGGTATGCTGTTCACTCGTAAATCCCCTACAAATCATCTTTCTTTCCCCAAGGCTTACCAGGAAAATAAAACCCTCTGAGCCTGATGTGTCTGAGCAGAGATCTGGGAGGCTTGAGTCAAAACTCAGAATGTTTGTGGATCTGAATTGAGCTGGCCTGGCAGGGCCGGAGAAAGAAGCATGCTGCTGAAATCATGCCCAAGTTGTGGTTATCAGCTGCCTGGACTGCCAGACTTGCTCTTTTTGGATGTATGTGTGTTTTATGGATTGTGCTGAAGGTTTCCTTGCTTTTGGGTTTTTTCATGAAGGGCCTGGATTACTGATGAAAATCCAGTTTATGTGTCCAAGGGCAAAGCAGGCCTGGCTACCTGACTTTTACATACCTCACGAACCTCTTGAGGTTTGCCTATAAGTAGGATTTATGTCTTCCCCGATGTGAGATGGAGACTGAGGCCGGCAATAAGCTTTCAGGAGGCGGTGAGAACCAAGCTGGTTTGCCATGTGCCTCATACACATTTCAGAAAGCAGGAGGTTTTTTCTTATCATTTAGAAAAAAATTAATGTTTGGCCATGTGAAAATCTGCCCTAATTTTTTTCCTTCTGGCACTAGGGATTGAGCCCACAGCCTCTGCACAGGGGTACATCCCTGGTCCCTTTTTAACTTTTTGTTTTAAAATGGGGTTGTCCTAAGTTGCCCAGGCTAGGCATGAACTTACAGTTCTCCTGCTTCAGGCCCCCAGAATAATATCTGACCTGATATTATTGTGATCCTGACGTGAAATGCACATGGCCGTAACTCTGTGACTAGGCCAAGGAGCTGGCTGCTCCTGGCTGGAGATGAGTTCCCTTTGCTGGGCCATTGCTGCTTTGCAGAGCTCAGGTACCTGTGGAGAGACTCAAGTCTTCCCATGTGATGTGCCGAGTGGGGATTCTAATGTGACTGGACAAAGCATGGCAAAGTCTGGAGACATTTTTGCTTGTGATCAAGGAGAGGGAGGTGCTATTGGCCTCTCATGAGCAGAGCTCCAGGATGCTGCAGAACACACCAAGAGTCCAGGATAGCTCCATAGCAAAGAATCATTTCCTCAAAGTATTATTCATCCCTGAAAAGGAAGAGAATTCTGATGCACACCTGCTATGGTTTGAATGTGGGCCCTCCAATGTTCAGGAGTTAGAACCTGAGGGCTGTGGTGATGGGATTGAGAGGTGGGGCCTTTGGAAGATGCCGAGTGCTCCCCCTCATGGGTGGGATTAGGGGTACTTATAAAAGGACTTTGAAGGGGGGAACTCCTGCCTTTTGCCCTTCACCTTCTGAGACGGAGGACGCAGTGTTCCTCTGCAGAAGGACAGAGTGCTCAGGGTACCATACTGGAAGCCTTTACCAGACAAGAAACCTTTGTTGAGCCCCTCCACCTTGGACTTACGGCTTTCAGGGCTGTGAGGAATAGATTTCTGTTCTTGATAAATTTCCCAGTCTGTGGTGTTACAGCAGCACAAAATAGGTGAGGACAAGGCTGCAGCATGGAGGAAACTTGGAAACAGACAGAAAAGCCAAATGACACATGTACCATTCCACCTACATGTGATTCCCAGAGCAGTTAAATTCACGGTCTGTGGATGAGCATTGCGAGGGGCTGAGGAAAGGGCGGGAGGAATTGTCTAATGTAGACAGATTTTCAGTTTGGGAAGATGAAGGAGTTCTGCAGGTACATCACAGGGATGGTCATGCAACAATGTGAATGTACTTAATGCCACTGAACTGTGCATTAAAAATGGTTAAAAATGGTAAATTTTATGTTACGTATATTTTACCAAATTTTAAAAAGTGCTAAAATATAAATTTAAAAAAAGAATCATTTGCTCAAAATGTCAGTAGTGCTGAGACTGAGAATGGAGGCATAAGTTGCTTATGACAGGTGGCATCTTTGGTGCACTGGTGCTGAGGCTGGGTAGTGTACAAAGAACAGAAATTTATTTCTCATAGTTTTGAGGTTGGTAGGTCTAGGGTCAAGGTGCTGCAAGTTTGGGGTCCAATGAGCATATACTTCCAAGATGATGCTGTTCTGGGGGATGATGCTCAAATGGAGAAGAGCCAGAGGGGCAAACATCCCTCCCCTACCCCTATAGTCCTTCTGTGAGGGCCTTTTTGTCAGGAAAAGAGAACAATGTCTATTCTCCCCATTCTGTCACACTACAGTCAACACAGAAGACTTTGTAGCCCCCACAGGTGTGAGGGCTTCTCCCCACCATGAAGCAAGCCATCAACTCTGGGACGGTAGATGCTGTACTTTCTGATCCAATTCAGTGCTGACGCTGTTAGCCTGGAGGCAGCATCAGACTGTACAGGTGGAAGGCTCAGCCCTCAAAAATACCACCCCCAGATACCAGCCGTGTAGTCTCAGGTGATTGATTTCACTGTGCTCTGGCCAGTTGGGTATAGTACGGCTGAAGTATATGGTGAATATTTAAATTAACAGATTCATTACAGCAAAAGACACTGCCCTTAATCCCCCTCAGAATCCTTCCCCTTGCTTTGAACACATATATCCCACACATATTCTTGCCACTTTCTGAAGCAGTTCTGAAAGTCTTCTTTCATCAGTATCATTTGATGAGTTGTCATGGCTGCCACGAGTTATTAAAAACATTCCCTGTGATGGTCATTTTGACTTTGGGGAAGAAGCAGAAGTCCCATGGTGCCAGAGCCAGTGAATAAGGTGGATGAGGACACACTGGAATGTTTTTATAAGCCTACCTTTCCATTAAAGTGGCACTCAGCAGCAGCATTCACTATATTTTTTATCACATCTCTTAAAACCATGAAAGACTTCCAGAACTGTTGCAAAAAGGGGTAAGAACGTCTGTGTACATGTGTTCAAAGAGAAGGAGAATATTTTAAGCAGGATTCATTGCAATGTTTTTTACTATAGTAAAAACCAAGTTTTAATATTCACTGTATTTTTCAACCATATCTTATGAGTCAGGATTTATACAGCTCCCTCGCTGGGTACAATTTGCTTGAACAGCCACAGCAGTTAGGGGTACACACCAGGACAGTATAAAGGACATCACAAAGGATAAGATGAAAAGTGCTTTGGGTGTGGCCGTGGAAAGGGCAGAGCTTCTCTGCCCTCTCCAGGCACCCTTGGGACCTCCATGGACTCAGCTGTCCAGAAGCTCTGGAACCCTGTGCTCTGCCCCTCTGGGTGTTTCTGGAGACCACATTGCATATCTTATGCTGATAGATTGGGTGGGAAGCCCAAGCAGGCCTGTCTGTCCAGCATTATTGGCCTCTCTGGGCAGCATTCCTCCCTGCAGGGCTTGAGCAGGACCCCTCTACAGTGGTGGGGTAGGTGTCTCACTACTTGACCTATTGGACAAGGTAGGTCAGAAAATTATTTTCTAGTTTTAACTAAAGGCAGAAGAAGGCTAGTTTCTCTGACTTGCTTTGAGAAAGAGAAATTTCAGTTTCTACAGCCTGTTCTGGGCAGAAAGTTAAGAGCCAGGAACCGTGGATGAAAATCATGAACAAAATATATATCAGTCTTTACTTCTTCAAGAACCCACTTCTTGATACTATCACACTGGTAATTAAATTTTAACATGAATTTTGGGGGAACCATGTCTTTCAAACTGTAATACAGCTGCTGAGCAGCTATGACTGTGAATGGCTGTCTCCACAGGTCACACAAGTCTCACAACCTATACAGCAGCAGTCTCTCCTTGTCTCCCTCCTGCGCACATGTGTTCACAGGACCTCCAATTCCTGGGGCAAACTTTGCTTGTGTAACAGGGTTCCCCAGAAACACAGATTAATAGAGATACATATCCATACGTATTAGAAGAGTCTTGTAGTTATGGAGGCTGAAAAGCCCACAATAGGCAGTCTGCAGGCTGGAGACACTGAGATGGCTGCAGAGTGCCTGAGCATAAGTTCAAAGACACAGGAAGTAGGGAATTGATGGTGTGACTCCCATTCTGAGGTTGAAAATTTAGGAAGCCCCAGACTGTGAGTACAAGTCCTGGAGTCCTGATGCCCGAGAGCCTGGAGCTCTGTCCACAGGGAGAAGTGGTGCTCAAGCTCTAGGACAGAAAATAAAATCTTCCGCGGCCTTTTTTTTTTCTCTCCAGGATCCCCACTGAGTAGATGTGTTGCTTGCTTTGCAGGCTGTCTTCCTCCCTGAGCCCACCAACTCATGCCAGCTTCCTGGAGATGCCCTCCCAGACCCCCCTGTCTTTGAGGTGTTATCTGATCCAGCCAAACTGACACCTAAAGTGAGCCATCACAACTTGGGTTGCCCCCTGTTTCAAAGAGCCTCTTACAAATTTGAGGTGATCAGGGGAGGCCCTTGTCACTCTTCCAGCCTCTGTAGCTTGAGTCCTTGCCCTGGGTACCTTCCAAGGGACAGTCTCTGCCTCAGGGACCCTCAAAGGACAGCCAATGTCTGTGACCTGTGCTTCCTTGGTCCCTCCCAAGCAGCTCCTCAATACTGTGCCCCATTTCGTCACCTGGTCCCAAACTGGCCCTTCTTTTTCTCAGGATCCTCAGATCCAGCTCTTCCAGCAGAGCCCACTCCATCTACCTGCCCATTCTTAGCTCCAAACAGTTAAGAGCTCAGGTCAACTCCTCAGCCTGTGTGACTCTCCCAGTCAAATCTCTTCCTCTTTCTTTAGCCATAAACCAATACACTTTATTGACCGCTGGGTCCCCATGTAAGGCACATGTGTCTCCCAAACACATGGGGCCATCCAGTTCTAGAAGTTTCTTTTAAGGGTATTGTCTCCATGACTTGATTTTCTTTTGTGACAGGCATAAGGACTACAGCAGACCAGGACACAAGTTCCTGTCCTTACTGGCTTACTTTCAGAACAGATACACAGTAAGTAGAGATATGCCAAGCGACAATGACATCAGTAATGAGAAATAAAGCAGGAAAGGGCTGGGGATATAGCTCAGTGGAATAAGCGCTTACCTAGCAAGCACAAGGTCCTGAGTTCAATCCCCAGTACCGCAAAAAAAAAAAAAAAAAAGAGAAATAAAGCAGGATGAGGGGATCAAAGGAGTTCTTTTTCCCTTCCTTCCTCTCTTCTTTTATCCCTCCTTCCCTCCCCCTCCTTTCCTTCCTTCCTTTCTTTTTATTTCTTTCTTTTTTTCTTTTTAGTACTGAAGACTGAACCTAGAGCCTCATGAATACTAGGCAAATGCTCAACCACTGATCTATACTTCCAGTCCTTTTCATGTTATTTGAGACAGGGTCTCACTAAATTACCTAGTACGGCTAGACTTCACAGTCATTCTCCTGCCTCAGTCTCCCCAGCATCTGGGTTATAGCTCTGTGCCACTCTGCCTGCTTGCTGAAGTGATTCTTTGGGGCATGGTCAGGGAAGGTTTTTATGAGTTGTGACATGAGCAGGGACCTCAAGAAGGTGAGAGAATGGGTGTGTGGGTGTCTGGGAGAGCTCATTCCAGGCAGTGGGAACAGCAATTTCAAAGGTTTAGGAGTGAGAGGGATCCTGGCTTGGGGAATACAGAGCTCTGAGTGACTATAGCTAGGTGAGGCCTGTGGAAGAAAACAAGGTCAGAACGATAACAGGGTCAGCTTCTGTAGGCTTTGGGGGTGATGGTAAGACCCCCAGGATCATCCTGAGTGAGATGGGAGGTTTTTGAGCCCTAAGGTTCCATAATCTGATTCAAACTTGAAAAGAATCACTTAACAAAGTTCTTACTGTGCACTGCCTCACTGCATTCTCACCAACAAATACCAAGGGCAGTCACTTCATAAGCGTACAGGTGAGAAAACTGGGACTCATACAGACGTAAAATTAACTTGCCAGCTGTGCAGGACTTGTGAGTTGCAAACTTCACTGCAGCAAGCCCTGTCTCCTTTGGAAGACCCCACTCTGGCCCTCCCTGAAGAAGGAAGGAATGACTTAAGACCTCCTCCCCAGGCCACAGATGCAATGGGATCAGCAACAAAGGGGAGTGGTAAGGTCCTCGTCTTTTGAATGGTGAATTGGCTCCTGAGAAACTCAGTCGTCCAGCTGGATCTAGTGACCATTAAGAAGGGACCCAGGGCTGTGGGACTGTTCTATGCCCATGTGGCCATACTGAAAAGCTAAGGGAAGAGGAGGATCAGGGCCGTTGTCTGAGCAGGAAACTTGTGGGCTTTGACCTTGATGATGTTGAATGTCTAATGCTGAATTGTCACCATTAGATGATTTTAGGTCCATGATGCTGTTTCTGCTTCTGGAAATTTCTGAGTCCTCCTAGAACCCAGGTCTTCTCTGCCATCAGAAGAGCCCTCAGGGGCTGGGGTGTGGCTCAGTGGTGGAGCATTTGTCTAGCATGCATGAGGCCCTGGGTTTCATCACCAACAGTGTAAACCAAGACCAACCTCCAGTCCAGTGGAACTAAGCTTGGCCACTAAGTTCTTTTTCTTCTTGTTTCTAGTTCATGCTTTTTCTGTAATTTTACTTGGATTATAGGTGGGGTTCTTTGAAAAAGCCTTCTTCAACCTTACCTCTGAGGAGAGATGGGAGTGCTTTATACCCTCCATGGGAGCAGAAGAGTGACTGTCTTTTGGGGGATTTCTGTGGTTCACATGTTTGCTGCACTCTAATAAACTCAGAACTCATGTGTTGAAAACTTAATTGCCATGATCCTATGTGAATGGTACTTGGGGGTGGGTCCTTTGGGAGGTTACTGGCGGCAGAAGGTGGGCCTTCATGGTGGCAGTAGTGATTTTATAAGAACAGGAAAAGACCCCTAACAAACTTGCTTTGCCTCACCAAGTGATGCCCTGCCGCACCTAAGGGCTCTGCAGTGTTACCAGCAGCAATGACCATTCCTGATGCAGCTGCCCCATTATGAACATCCCAGCACCAGAACCAGGAGCTGGATAAACCTTTATTGTTTATGGGATTCCTAGGCTGGGGTAGTCAGTGACGGCAGCAGAAGAGGAAGGCAGGGATTTTGTGCAAGCAGCCAGAGTACTGCCAAGGGGAAAAAGCCTTCATCTTCCTGCTGTTCCTCCCCACCTCTTTCAGGAACAGGAAAAGAAAGAGGCATAGAAACTGTACTCAAAATAAATGAAAAGAATAGGTTGATATAAAAAAGAGATAACCATAGCAATCACTTTCACTTGAAGGTAATAAAAGTAACTGTAAACATAAACATGGGATGTGAGGCCTTGCCAGTCCTTATTGCCACAAGGGAGTCCACTCTGAGGGAAGAAGGCAGGACTTCACGTTCATTCTTGACAGCTCTCTCTGATTAAAAATGGAAGGCGGGAAAATATGGGAGGAAGATGGAGAATTATGGGAGAAAAATAACAACCACAACTATGAAAAAAATTGAGATTACGAATTACACTTATAAATTTCTTCCTAGCCGACAGATATCCAGCTTGGAATTGTTGGTGCAGGGCAAGGCGGCTGGCATGTGTAATTCACAGAGGCAGAGATCCAGCCTGAGCACCAGCAGTCTGACTGTACTGGCACCTGGCGTTGATGCCCTTATGGAGCTGCTCTGCTGATGGCTTCCTGGGTGCCTGCTGGTGTGCTCATCCCCTGTGGCCATCAGTCCCAGCTTGCTGTGGTGTCAGGCAAACCAGACTGACTCAGCCTTGGCATCTGGTCCATCTGCAGAAAGCCAATGGACTCCTCCTTGTTAGAAGCATCAATTTTAGGTGAATACGTGGAAATTTTTATCCTCTTTACTTTTTTTTTTCTTTTCTGATATTTGCCTTCTATAAGAGGAAAACTGTGATCCAGGCATCTAACTACTACCAGTTCACTGTTCCTAAGCTCCTGCTCATGTGATGGCCATTTGTTGCCCCAAAACACCCCCCATTGCTGGAAGGCTTGGCACGCACCTCCCGGTGCTCCATCCCAGTCCTTTGTCTGCACTTCTCCTTCCTTTAGCCGTGACAGATGATGTGAGTCCTGAGCTCTCTGTGAATTTTCTGAGTCCTTTTCCTGAGGAATATGTCTATCACAAACCAAAAGAAGATGCTATTGTTCCTTTATCCAGTGTGCAAAAATCCAGATAATAAAACTAAGGAAGAAATTAAATACTGGTGCTCAGAGCAGAGAAGGTGGGTAACATTGGACCGTTACACTGGTTGGCTTGCAAATTGAAATGACCTTTTAGGAAAGCATCTGGTGGTATCTCAGGAACTGCTAAAAAGGGGGTGGGGGTATAGCTTAGTGAGAGAGCACTTACCTAGCATGCACAAGGGCCTGGTTCTATCCACCAAATCAAACCAAAACGAAAACCAAAACCAAACGAAAACCAAAGCCAACCCATGTTTTATTTGTTGTGAGTCAGATCATAGCTCTCAGAAACATGCCCAAGCCCTAAGCCCTAAGCCCTGGTACCTGTGAATGTGACCTTATTTTGAAGTTAGATCTTTGTAGATATAAATAAGACATAAGTTAAGATGATTAAGGGTGGTTTTTAATTCAATATGATTGGTGTCTTGTGTGTATGAAGTGGGAACTGGGACTTGAACCTAGGGCCCTGATCATGCTAGGCAAGTACTCAATCACTGAGCTATTCTTCCACTCCTTCTTAAGAGTATTGAGTCAACATTTTACAGTCTAGCTCCTCTCTCAGAGTCTCAGGGCAAAATACCAGAGTGGGAATTTGTACTTAGTCCTGGGACTGGAGTGCAGCTCAGTGGTGAGTGTTTGCTAGTAAGTGCAAAGCCCTAGGTTCCATCCCCAGTGCTGCAAAACAAAGCAACCCCCTCAATCACTAAGTTGCCCAAACTGGACTTGAACTTGTAATCCTCCTGCCTCAGTCTCCCTCAGTTTCAGTAGCTGGGGTTTACGGGTATATGCCTCCATGCCCAGCTCAGGTTTAGTATTTTACCTACAGGCGTATTTCTCTGATCTCCCTGTAAATAGTACAGGCAACCACTGGGTGAGCCTTGCTCCAGGGCCTTGTATTCAGGACGGAGCCCGAGAATCACTGATGCTATGTAAATATTACATAAAATAACAAACGCGGAGTTTAAAAGGAGACAGTTATATTACTTGTATTTTCATAAAGGCATAATCTTATTGTAGGCAAT
Organism: Dinomys branickii; assembly: GCA_004027595.1. Lineage (NCBI taxonomy): Eukaryota > Metazoa > Chordata > Mammalia > Rodentia > Dinomyidae > Dinomys > Dinomys branickii. The sequence goes on from PVLD010019857.1 coordinate 13,528, forward strand.
ATTATTAAAATAAAGGGTTATAAAAATTCAGTTTGGATGTTTTTATTGGATAACAGATTTCCTCAAGATAGTCTCAATCATAAAACCTTCTCTTTTTCCTTAACCCAGTGTCTGCGAATGGCATAGACCCTGTCTAAGCCTTTGCGACTGCATTTCCAGTCCTGGGGAGGGAGGAGCTTGAGCCTACTGATGGAGTTTATGAACCGGCAAAGATGCTGGCCTTTGTCCTTTCTCCACAAAGAATTCCTAAGGGCTGTAGACAGTGGCATCTGGTCTAGAAATGTCTTAAGAGATGAGACCCGTGGGCCTACTCAGGATGCCCAGGATGGAAGCCAGGCCTGGGGCACCTTCTCTTGCAGCTCCTTGCTCCAAGCTCACAGCTCCTCAGAGAGCCTCTTCCCTGCCCTCTCCAACACCCTCATGGGAAAGAACCCTCAGGTTGGGAGGGATAGGGCAGAACCAGGTCTAATTTTTGCTAAGGATTCACTTCTGCTCTACCTTCATGCATTACCTTCTTGGCTCTATCTTGCTGTAGCTCTTTGAAACTGGGCTATGACAAAAAAAACTCAGTTCTGAAGGAAGAAATGTGGGTAGTGGGTGAAGTTTATGCAACATGAAGCATTTTTCACTCTGGTTACATAGTATGGCTACCCATACTATGTAATGGGTAGCTCCCCTCTAAAACTGATGGACTTTCCTTCTGCATATCAACACCCATACACTCATGGTAAAATAAAATAAATTAGGAAGGCACTCTCAGGAAGGTGGAAATCACATACACAAATGCCACTATATTTTTAGAGGGATGAGAAGAAGAGAGAGAAGCAGACTTGCCGTGCTCAGCAGCCTCGACTGAAGGTAAGGCTGAGGCGGTGCCCCTGCCCCCCTTCTCACTTCGCTGTCAACAAATCATCTGACCTGCAGAGGGGGGTGGCTTGGATTTTGCTAAAAACAGAGTAATAATGCTCAGACAAAAGCAAAGTACTTTGTATCTATTTTGGTTTCTTTTAGGCTAAGCACAGATTTCTCTGGGAAGGAGGAGAGCTGGCTGGTCTCCCTGCACGGAAAACAATAGCTCAGCGAAGCACCCGGTTGTCTCGACTTCCCTGACCTCGGCTCTCATTCCTGATTCTTGGGTTTTTTTTTTTTTGTTTGTTTTGTTTTTGCGGTACTGGGGTCATTCCTGATTCTTGATGACAAAACACATTCTGTGCCCTTGATTGATTTAGCAGAGAACCTGCAATATTGGAGATGGACTGCAGCCCATCCAGCTGCAGATGGAGTGCCTCGCTGTGACATCTGTCTTGAGTGAATGTTCGTCCACTTGCAGGGGGCCACAGCTGAGCTGGGGCTGTGCAGGTTCTTTGTTCTTCCTGGTAAAAAGGCTGCTTACATGAGCCATTCATCTAGACTTTCTTCTGGTCCCAGTTTTCCACTGCCTCTCTCTCTCTGACTTCTGTTGTGTGTGACTTAACACCCTGCTTTGCCTTTGTCTTGTAGCCCTGTAGCAAGTGCTAGTGCAGGCAAGGCTGGCCTTGAACTCACTGTATAACCCAGGCTGGCCTTGAACTCTTCATCCTCCTGCCTCAGCCTTTCATTGGCTGGGTTACAGGTGTGTGCCATCATACCTAGCCTCAGGTTCTTATTTTTGTTCCCTTACTTTGCTGTATCTTTGGCTTCTGCTTACCGAGCAGCCCAAATTTTAGGGCTGGAGGGTGTCATGTGGTATACAGCCCTACAGTAAGGATGAGGCCCCCTCCTCCTGTCAGGCAGGTCGAGGGTCATTCTGTTAGTTTGGATCAGAGTTGAGCTGGAAGCCCCTGCTCATTTCCAGCCTTGAATCTATAGCCAGATGCTGCCCACCAGCCAGTGTTTTAGGGGTGCTCAGCTAACAAACACCTCCACATTCACATCCTGGGTTGTAGCTATAAGAGACGCAGGGTGCAAGTTATCATCAATACCCTACCCTGTTTTCATAACTTCATCCAGATGTGGTTTCCTGCATTTTCATAGCACTTGTTTTTAAGATTAAATTATCTTATTTAGAGCTGTTATGGGAAGCTAATGCCCTTGCTTGTAAAGAGTTGGGGACACTGGGAATTGGAACTGTAGGCCCAAGTGGAAATTTGATCACATGTCATGGTAATTGGATGGCCCAGGTGAAAAATATTTGTCCTTCAATTTCCAGACTGTCATTGGTCACAGAGGCTTGCTGCCTTTCAGCCGCCTGGAGCTACTCCTCCAAGTGTTTGTCTGGGCCATGAACAGGATCCAGGACACAATGGATGGAGGTTTCTTCTAAATGTCATGGTGCCATGAAATAAGTCAAGTCCATTCTGAACTTTCAGGTTGTGGGTTGGCCTGTGACCATTATCGTTCTGTTTTTTACACAAATCATAGAGTTTTGCACCTGAACTATCCTTAGACATTTTTTTTTTTTAGTACCAGGAATCAAACTCAAAACCTTGCGCTTGCCAAGCAAGACATTGTGCCTCTGAGGTATATCCCTGGCCCCTGACCTTTACCTTCAAGTTCTTTGTGTCACAGTTGTGGAAATGAGGGCAGAGAAGAGCACAGGCTTCGATGTCTGCAGGAATTGGTGTGGGCTGGGGACATGTATGTGTGTATGTGTGAGTCCCTATCCTCAGTCCAAGACATAGACCCAAGTGCCCTTTTGGTTCTGGGTCACACCTGTGGAACAGCAGAAGGTGGCTTTGGTCTGCAGTTCTGAGGGAAGGTGAAGCTTGTTTTATTTTGTTAGATGGAAGTTTGGACAGTTGCTTCATTGCATTTATTTATTCAGTGTGAATGTTTATGGAGGTCCCACCATGGGGCTGGATCTGAATCATTTTGGGTAGGATGTTGGACAGAATATAGATTCCTGTCTCCAAATCTGGCTGGTTTTATGTAATCATCAGTGTTACTTTAGTAAAGACACAGACCCTGAACCTCTGTCTTCCTGCTTCTTCTGATTCAGCAGGGCTAGGGTGGAATCTGGGTATCCGTATTTTTAAATAGTTTCCTGGATGATTCTGACCTTCTGCTGGGTTTGGATTTCAATGGACTCACTTATTACCTTTAAGAATGTCCCATGAGGTAAGTGCAATCCCCAAGGTCACACCCTTTACAAGAAAGCATGGAGATGAACTGGCCTTGGTGTCACATGCCTGTAATCCCAGCACTTGGGAGGCTGATGCAGGAGGATTGTTCTGAGTTTGAGGCCACCCTGGGCTACATAAGTGAATTCAAGGTCAGCCTGCTCTACATAGTGACTCAACAACTTTTATTAAACACTTACTATGTGGTAGGTGAGAAAGATCTGGGATTGCTGCATCAGTCTCAGGTTGAAAGGAACACAAATGCCGCCATTTGAATATGGACTACCACATTGTGTCCAACCCTGGGAAACCACCTGAGAGAGATGGTATCTGGTGGGGACCAACGTGAAGCTTTAGATCAATGAGGGACAAGGATGCTAGACTGCATTAGCCATCTTTTGAGGCTAACATTCAGTGAGCATCTGCTGAGCACTAGGCACCTTCACGAGTTAATTCTATTTTCCCAAATGGGTAGTGTTATCCAAATCTTAGAGTTTAGAAAACTAAGAGTGAGCTAGCTAAGGTAAAAGAGATGGAAAATAATGCAGCCAAGACTCCACTGGCATCAAAGCCTGAAGGCAGAGAGGGCAAGAAAGCTTGGACTTCTTTGTCCGCTTCTGCTGTCTTTAATGGCTAGATGTGTGTTTCATTGGCGGGCACTGCATGCCACCTTCAGCTCTTTCTTTCTTTCCGAGTTTGTGTGCTTGTGTGTGTGTGGGTTCAACCCAGGGGCTCCTCCTTGTTAGCCACAGCTCTACCATCTGTACTAACTTGGTAATCCACATATCATCTCAGTAGGCAAAATTTATTGAACTGAAACAGACAAATGAAGTAATGCAGGTTTGCCTCCATGCATAGAGCTCTACAGCTTTAATTGTTTGCACACAAAGTTGTATTAAAATAAGAGGAAACTGATCAGAAAATAAGATGGATTAAACAAAGACTTACAATTGAGGTAATTGAGGGTTTTTTTTTCCTCCACTTGGTTTTCTGTGGAAAATTACAAAGAAAATCTGCTTGACACTGTGGAGGATACTATCTTTGTGCCCCCCAAAGCCAATCAAAACCACTAAAACCGCCAAACTTTTGTGATATTATCAATGGTTCTTTCTGAAACTTTTGCAGTCTTTTCAAAACCTGGAAGAAACAATGTGGTCGATTTCTTTCGTTTAGAAGCCTGTAGCTCCATTTGTAGCAGCAAAAATCTTTTTAAAAGAAATAACTAAGTGGACATAATTTTGGCCTCAGAATGACTTTGCTAACACGAAGCTGCTGGAAAGAAAGGCGGTGTGGGTTGAAAAACCAGACCGCGGTCACCAGGGAAACGGGGGCGGGGACTTCTTGGGCTCCCTTGTAACCTGGAAAGCGCGGCGAGAACGATGGAAAAGTTTTGGCTTGTTGGCCGCACCGTAGATCGCAGAGCATGCTGGGCCTTGGCAGTATGGCGTCTTCCTTGATGTGCTGATGAGAAGAGTTCACTATAGCTCCAAACCTAAGGGCAAAATTACCCTAACCCAGTAAGACCACATTACCCATTTTCTCCGCACGTCCGTGCTGTCCGTTCCTCGGGGCTCGTTCTCCGGCAGAAAGGAGCTAGAGGCCGAAGAACAGGACCAGCGAGGCCGCGCGGACCCGGGGCTGAGGAACAGGCTGCGGGCGAGCACGATGGGCTGGTCCTGGCTCTGGTTGCAGCACCTGAGGCAAGTCCGGGACCCGCAGGGCTGAGGGTGGCCCGACGAGACCGAGGCGCTGTGACTCTATTTCCCGTGGCCGGAGACCTCAGTGCAGTCACCGAAGGAGGCGAATTGGCACCAGAGCGGACGGCCTGACTGTCCTCGGATCTGCTCAGGCGTTGGAGGCCGAAAGCGGGGTCATCGTGAGGCCCGAAGTCTCACGCTTTTGACAGCTCAACTCGCAGCACCACTAAGAACGGACAGCCTTAGCAGCAGCCTGTGGCTGGGGATCTGGGTGTGCGTGTTTCTGTGTGGAGCTCCCCGGGCTGCCGCATTTCCCATCTGCTCTTCCCACATCTCCGATTTCCCGCTCATAGTTAAGAGATAAGGGTCTCTGAACACTTCCATTGCTTTTCGGCTCCTCTTTTTTCTGTATTTTATTTCATTAATTCTGGTACACGTTAGTATTCAAGGCTGGAGGTTCTCGAGCGCTTACTGCCAAGGACTCCACCACCCCCTCCCCTGCTGATGGAGTCCGAGATGCTGCAGTCGCCCCTTTTGGGACTCGGGGAGGAAGATGAGGCCGACCTTACAGACTGGAATCTGCCTTTGGCTTTTATGAAAAAAAGACACTGTGAGAAAATTGAAGGCTCCAAATCCCTGGCTCAGAGCTGGAGGATGAAGGATAGGGTAAGTGGGTTACTACGGCATCCCTTGTCGTTTTTCCAACCAAGAAAGTTCAGACAGAAGAGTGTCCTTGGGAAAGCGTCAGTATTAGTGCTCAGCCACGTATTGTTAATCAGCTAAAAAAGCAAATACCATTTCAGACTCCAGTTTTTGGTTGAAAATGGCAAAAACTGTTTTGGGTAGTCGTTATTCCCTGGTTACTGTTAATTCAAATGAAGTTTTAATTCAGCCCAAAGTTAGGCAAATTAAAAAAAGTACAGCATTGCAAGTGTTAACATGCAATAGTTAGTGCTGTTAACACTTGCAGGAAAAACACCTTAGGGAATAATACTTGTATTTATGTGATCAGTCTACTTTTGTTAATCAGTTTTTTGTTTGTTTTTTAAATAGGCTGGGTGAAATGCAGAAGTCTGATACATAATGCTAGGAAACAAGATTACTGGAAAATGTTCAGCTAGTAACAAATTAGAGCAAAGTTATTTTAAAGTTACAGTGAGCTTCACCCTAGTCTTCTAAACAGTTTATCTCAAAGCCAGACTTCCTTTTATGTGGTTTCGTGTTTTGCAATTTGGATACAGAATTTCTTTAACGGAAATTAGGGAGTACTGAGCGTAATGGATTGGAATTTGGCTCAGGTTTTTTTGGAGGAGACATCTCATGGTGTTGGGAGTTTGAACAGTCACTCCTAAGTAACTGGTAGGAAAGAAAAAGACAATTTTGTTGGCTGTTCTTTGTCAACAGTATCTATTTCCTGGTTTCCAAAGTACTTATAATTTGTTTTAATATGGTTTGTTTTTTCCTTCTAGGCCACTTTTATTTGTGTGAGTGGTATAAAAGAGGAAATTGGTGTTACAATGTGTGATTTATTGTAGGCTATGTGTATTGTTATAGAAGATTATTGTTTTTTAGTACATGTCAAACACTTACCATAATGCTAGCAATTGGTCACTAGTAACCACTACTTCAGTTATTTGTTTGGTTTATTTTTTAAAGGTTAGGAAAATTTGTGTCATCTAAAAGCAGTTTAAGGACTAAAATTTGTTCCTGGGAGTAGCTGTATAAAGTCTGCCTTATGGACATCTTTAGTAGTAATTATAGTGTCACTTGGGCAGCACATATACTAAAAAAGTAATTATATAGTTAAAAACCTTTGTAACTGCTATGCATAAGAAAGGAAATTTATTTATTTTTTCATTCTGTTTGGAGGTTTTTTTTTTTTGTACTGGGAATTGAACCCAGAGCTATATCCTCAGTTCTTGTAAACTTTTTAAAATTTTGAGACAAGGTCTTAAGGCATTAAATTGCCCAAGATGGATTTGAACTTGCAATCTTCTTGCCTCAGTCTCCTAGAATGCTGGGATTGCAGGTATGTGCCATCAGGTCTAGTTTAAGTTGTTCTTTTGAAATGTGGTTCCTTCTGCTACCTTAAACCTATTATCAAACTGTTCAAAACAGATTAATGGAATGTTTTGTTTTTTTGACAGTGCTGGGTATTAAACTGAGCGCCTTGCACATGCTAGGTCAGCACTGTTATGGCTGAGCTTTATCTTCATTCCAGTGGGTATATGTTTGACCTTTTAACTTAAACATTTATGAGTGATCAGCATCCTCAGATAAGCTCTTCTCAGGTTGGTAATAACAACAAAAAAATTCTATGAGTCTTTGTACTATTGAAATCGCTATTTAGAAAAGGGGAGGGGATAAAGTTTGCTTTTTCTGACTTTTGCAAGTTGTTCAATGAGGAACACCAGGAGCTAACATTTTGACTATATTAAAGAGCCCATCTTTTCTTCAGGTAGACTATTAGGGGACCTTTTCAGTGTACCCTACTAAGATGATAGTTGCAAATTCAAATGATGAAGAATGGAAAGGTACCACGAACAAATGGAACAGGCCAGACTTAAAAAGAGTGATAGCACAGATTAAAAGGCAAATGGCAGCAGACATATGACTCATTTTCTGGAGGGGACAGTGGAACTTTGGAGTGTACATGCCATAGCTAAAAAGATAGCTGGGTCTTGGTCTTTGCTTCTTTGAGAAGCAGAAAACTTTTTTTTTTAAAACCACGAAGTCCCAGTTTTAAGTCTTCAGTTTTAAAGTCTTGGTACTAATTTAGATACTGTAAAATACAAAGCAGTCCAACATTGCATGCAAAAGAAACTTCATTTGTGAGACAGTTTTGGATTGGCAGGTTATCCTTTTGGTCTGCCATTGGAGTGATAGGCAGCTGTTCCAACACTGGTCTTGAGCAGCCAGGTGTTCTGGCCAACCTATCTCACTGGGCTAGCTGTGGGAACCTGATGCAGTAACATTTTTGTAAAGCAGCACCTGTGGACCTGGTTGTGCTCTATGAGGAGCCAAACCTACCAGTTCCTGAGAGTCATTTACTATCCTGTGAACAAGCTCAGTCTTTGCTTTTTCCAGAGAATGTTGTGTAATTCCATATACTTTTATATGTATTATAGTTCCATGTACTTTTATACATATTAATAGTTCCTCATTGGTATTTTATTTAGTGGCCTTGTTACAGATGTCTGAAACTGGTATCTTCACCAAAGTTGACTTGTAATTCCAGGAGGTTTTTCTGTCTGTCAGTTTTTGTCATCCTTTTGGTTATAGCACTTGCTCACACTCAGTTGGGATTTATACAGCTTTTGTTTTGACTCAGTTCTGATTTTTAAATTGTGGATGCCAGTTTTTTAATTGTGGATGCCACAGTTAGCGCATCCTAATTACTCTTTACATTTCAGTAACTATTAGCTTAATATTGTTATTGTCAAATGAAAGTGTTGTCTGGTTAATTCTTTGGATAGTGAATGATGCATATATGTATCAATAGATTTTTGGCTTATAATTTTCAAATAATTAGGTATGTATGAATTACAGTTAAAAGTGAATCATTCATGGACCTATCCCTAAACACATATTTATGTATCTCTCCCATTTGTGTTTTACTATGATACTTTACAGTTATTACAGAGTTCTTTGCCCATTGGAAAGTGAGCAGGTGGGGATAGTTGGTTTCAGATGGATCTGTTGCCTGGAATATGTGGGATGGAATTAGGTGATGGCTTCAGAGCCATTACTCTGAAAGAAGCCATTAACAGATATGCTATGTCTACATCCATATAGGTCCATCAATAAACATGCTCCCAATATGCATGTTGAGGGCCATTCTCAGACATGTTATACGTATACATTTAGCATCTTGGAAGATGTGCACTGTCTATTTGTGTGTAGAAGATGGAACTGTAAAATGAGGAGGCCTGTTTCCCAATCAGTCTCTAGGTTCAGTTGCATTGCTTTGTAGACATACTTGTTTGAATCAGCTATGGAGAAAGAGGGTAGATGTATTAAACTATGATGTGGACAGTAAAATATTCAGGGTCTCTTTTAAACCAGGATAAATGGTGATATTTATAGTTTTTTACCACCCTTTCTGATTCTTTACCTTGCATCTTCTTAGTTACTCCAGTTAAACTCTCTTCTGGTCCATGGAGATTGCTTTTGATGTGGCCATCGTTTGTTGCTAAATCTTAAGATCCCTTCTCTGTCCTTAACCTATTTGACCTTTCAGTAGCATTCCACACAGGTAACCACTCTGTCTGTCCTCACTTGCCTCTGTGTTCACATCAAACTCTGAATTTTCTTCTTGGTCACTGTTGGCTTTTTCTCAGACTCCCTTACCTTTTGGCACCTAAGTGGGAGGACCTGGGGATTTGGCTTGTTCTGATGAGCTGATCTCATCAAGACTCATAGTTTCAAATGCTGTCAATATGCCAGTGGTGGTCACCCCAGTCTCTAGCTCTAACTTCCTTGAAGCTGTTGTCCTAGGTGCCTTGTTCCTGCTTTGCCTTGTTTTCCCCACTGCAGTGTACCACAATCACCATCCACTCACCTGTTGAAGCTGCAGATCCAGAGTTTGTCCGTAATTCTTTTCACTCCTTGTTGCCCCATCCAAATTTCATCAGTAAAATCTATCAACTGTACTTCCAAAACATACCTTTTATTGGCTGGCTTAATTTTGCTGTGCCACTGTGATTCCAATGTAGGCAGCCTCCATCTCTTATTTGGATGGTCACAACCATATACCCATGTCCTGACTGGTCTCCCTTTATCTGTATTTTTTTTTTTTTTTGGTCTTTTTGAGGCAGTTTTGTTATGCAGTTCAGGCTGGCCTTGAACTCACTTTGTACCAGGCTGGCCTCAAGCTTGCGTTGATCCTCCCACCTCAGCTTCTGAAGTGCTGGGATTACAGGCAGGTGTCACCGTGCCTGGCCTACCTCCACTCTTGCCCTGCAACTGATTGTTCACATGGTAGTCAAGGGATATTTTAAGGGGTAAATCAGATTCTGTTACTTCATTACTGGGATTCTTCACTGGCTTCCTAAGGCTTGCAATAGGAAGGCTTTCAATGGCTTCATGATATGGTGCCTGCCTGCCTGCCTGCCTTTTCTGCTTCTTGGATGGTCACCTGTGGAGCACACTTCCATCTTTGCATACCTGGTCCCGCTCGTCACACGCAGTCACTTCCGAGCCCCTTGGTCACCCCTGAAGGAGCCGCAGGCAGCCAGGGCCGCCTGTGGTCACTCTGTTTCTTGGATGCTCTTCTCCATATTCCATCCCCAGGTGAAAGTCAGCTTTTTATCATAAAGTGAGGATTTAATTATGCTAGTTCATAGCACAGTGCTTGGCACATGCCAGGGATTAAGCAAGAATGTACTGATGAAAAAGTGAATTGTTTACAGAGGACTCCTACATAGATTACCTCTCTTTAGGCTCAATAGTGTGATAAGTTGCTTAGGGATCATTACCTCTGTGTTACTGATGGAGAAATTGAGGCTTTAATTGGCTTACCTGAAGTTGTATAAGTGACAGGCTAACAATGAGAGGAAGCTTAGTTTTTAAAAAAGCAACAACTAAATATATCGTAATGCCTCAACTAAAATACTTGTATTGAGAGGTCATGAGTCTGAAACAAAATATATTGGGGTATGCATGGGTGGTGATGGTGATTTGGAAGGAGATGGTAGACCAACATTAAGCAGACTGAGAACAGTGGCTGGAGGTATGGACTGGTCTAGTGTGCTTTGCTTGTTCCTTGCACTCTTGTTCCTTCCCCAGGCCCTTTCAGGGGTTCTTGAGATCAGAACTATCTTCTCTTTTTCTTTTTTTTGGCAGTACTGGGAATTGAACTCAGGACCTTGCCAGAACTATCTTCTCATGGCAATAGAAGACATTGTTGGCCTTTTCCCCTCTGGGGATGCTGGCATCACTGGTGGGTGAAACTATGGTGTCTTAACATGAATGCAGACGTTGGTGGCAAACTGCACCAGGAGTTTCTGTTTTCTTTGCTGTTCACCTGCATTAAAAAAAAATTATAGTCACTGAGAAAATATCTTTGATAAAGTGGTGAAAGTATTTAGTTTTACTGCATTTCAGCTCTTGAGCCCACACCTTTTCGGTACCTAGTGTAGTGACCTTTCAGCTACACATGAGCTCTGTGGCTGTCTGGAGGAGTCAGAGCTGCAGACCTGCCAGGTGCTGCTGACCTGGGTGCAGCGTGCTCCTGGATGCCTGGCAGCCCCACCCCCTCAGCAGGTTTAGCTGGTGTGCATGTCCTGAAAATGAACTGAGTGAGCTGCCACTGTTAAGGAAAGCAACTGGAAATATTTGTTGCCAGTGAGAAAATTTGAGTTTCAATTGAAAATTAGGGTTTTAGAAGTCTTGTATCTCCCTGTGAACTTGACAGCTCCCTGGTACTTAAAGACTCTTCTAAGGAGAATATGGTGACATATTAATGAGTGTGATTTTTTTTTTTTTACTACTACAGAAGGAAATTTGTCCACATTTGAAACATCTTCATACTTCAGTGAGCCAATCTTTCCTTCTTTTTCTTTGCTTTTTTTTGAGACAAGGTCTTGCTATATAGTTCAAACTGGCTTTGAACTCACTGTGTATCCCAGCTGGCCTTGAGCTTGGTGATGATCCTCCTGCCTCATCCTCCCAAGTGCTGGTGTTATAGGCATGCAGCGCCATACCCGGCTGCTGAACCAGTATTTCCAAATGACCAACACATGAAATAAAAGTCACCCATGGGCAAGTGATATATTCAAAGTCATACCAGTGAATTTTTGTATTTATTTATATGTTTTCTTATTGATGTTCTATTTTATGTTCCATTTGGATAGATTGCAACAAAACTTTAGGAAACTACCACTTAACTGAGTTTTGAGGTAATATCAAAGAATTCTCTTTATTTGTATATTCTAATAGTCTTGTAGTTTCTAGCTATGTATCTTTGTAAGGCCGTATTCTCCTGTACTTCAACTTAAAAAACACATGAACAACAAAATAAACCCCCCAAAAGCAAAACCCAAAACAAAAACAGATGGACTGTGGAAGCAAATTATTAGCATGTAGCTGTCTTTTGTGAAGCTAGACAGTAAAGAGATTTGCAAGAAAGTAAAACAATGCCACTTGTCTCACTAGCAATTTTTGAAAATATAGTTATTTTTCATAGAAATGTTATTTGAATGTGATGAGTTTATAATTACTTTTAAATGAATTCATAAATATATTGATTTTCCCCCCATTTTAACTCCTCATATGGAAAATGTTGATAAATGTAGCTCATAAAAAAAAACTATTTGGGGATCTCCAAGAATCTTTAAGAGTATAAAGGGGCTGCTGTCAGGTGTTTGAGAGTTAGAGTATAGTTAAAAGAATATGGGCATCAAACTGAAATCAGGGAGTAGGGAAGGCATCAGGAGGTCAGGGGTTGGCCAACATGTCAAACAGTGACTTGAACATTAGGTAGGAGGCTAGAAGACCAGAGAACCTAGTCCTTGTGCTCCTCCCATCCTTCAGACTTGGAGCTGTGCAGTGTTTGTGAAGAGCCTGTGTGGTTGGAAAGGCATTGCCTGACTTGTAGCCTTAACAATCACTGTCAGGGTCTCCAGGGGCTCCAGATTTAAGTGTGTGGGCAGAGGGAGTCACACCAGCACTTAATCACTCAGTAGGATCTTGTTCTGTGAGTTGAGGAAAATGGACCCTGTCTAGCAAGGAGGTGGCTAGAAGTCTTTAATTTCGTTCAGTTCAGGCTGACTGTTCCTAGGAGGACAATAGATGTCAGTACCTAATTATTATACACTGATATGTGTGTCAGTCATGGTGTTTACAGGTGGGAATAACACTATTATCAGGAACTCCTTGATTTCATGCTGAAGAAGTAAATCATGTATGTGAAGCCACGTTTATGAGTGTATGCACTGTTGGTGTGGAGCAGAATTAACGTCCGCAACCAGTGACTTAATGTGAATGGTGAATGCTGGGGAATGCTGGGGAAAGCTGAATAATGGATTTTTGTTACAAAGATCTCAGTGGCTGTGGAGGGTGGAGTGGAGGGTTTGGGGAAAGATGATAAATGGAGAGATAGCTGGAGACCACAGGGGCTAAAAAGAGGCAGATGTGGTAGGGCTGGAGGATAGGATGTGGATTTTGCAGATTTGGAGAAGGTAGAACTGTGATCGGAATGTGGAGTTAATGAATGGGCAGAATTTATGAGCTAGTGTCAGCTGTCTGGTGGTTCAGTCACTCTGTCTTCTTTTGCGTGAAGTGTATGAACTTTCCTTAGCATGTGTCTCATATGAGTCTCAGGAGTCACAGAGAACCATCCACCTTGATTTTTAAAAAGTCTGCTTTAAAAAAATGTGCCATGTTCCATTTTGCACAACATGCTGTGGAAGAATCTTGAAATGGATGTGAACATTTCCTTCTCATTATCACCTTGTAGAATTCTAAAGCTAGAGTCTTAACAAGATGGTGTGTAGATTATATATAGATGATGTTCTCCAGGTTTCCAGCTCTATCATTTTATCCCAAAGATATTAAAAGGTACTTTGGTCATCTACAAGGCTTGTTTTGGTAGAGCTGAAGTTTGACACCTCTTTCTTTTAAGTCTAATTAAAAATGTAGAAGATGCTATTCTGGTAAATGTTTGCCTTATATATTAATGCTATAACATGTTCTTCAACCTTGAACTTGTCAGGCACTGGGAAGTGTGATTCTGCAGAGAATTTTCATGCCTTTGGAGGCAGAACAGGAAACAGCTCAAGAGGAAACAGTCATTGATAACAAGTTTTAATTTTACCCAACTGTCAGTACTTTTTTAGGATGTGTCTTTTGTTCTTTACTAGTACTATTTTGTATTTTTAGATTTTGGTATAATTTTAAACTGATAGAAAAACTGAAGAATAGGATAATTAACTCCCATATACTCTTAACTCAGATTCACAACGTTTGTGTCTTGCCTCACTTGATTTATGATTCTTTGTTTTTACATATAGATACCTAATATTTTTCCCTGAACTGTTGAAAAGTTAGTTGGAGATCCTGTTCCTTTTCACTCCTGAATGTGTGTGTGTCTTCACTCAAGAGACAGCTGGGGACATTGTCCCCTTTTGCTCCTCTGTGTGTGTGTGTGTGTGTGTGTGTGTGTGTGTGTATCTTCTAAGAACAAGGGCATTCACTTGGGAATTGCAGCACAAGTATAAAAACCGGGGCATTCATTATGGATATCTAATAGTATTACTAACCACAGTTCACATTACAATGTTGCTTTGTGCCCCCAAAATGTCACTTCATTAGTAGTTTTTGCCCTTTTGCTTCTTCCAGAATTCCTCATGAGTAGGGTAATTCGGGATTACATTACTCTACGTATCTGCTTGAGTCAAGAGGAGTTTCTCAGTCTTTCTTAGAATTTCTTCACTTTGGTTTTTTAAACTGTGGTAAAATATACCATCTTGGCTATTTTTAAGAGTGTAGTTCATTGGTATTAAGTGTATTGATGTTGCTTGTGGTTGGTTAAGTTGTTACTATAACAAATACCTGAGATAATCAACTTATAAAGAGTTTATTCTGGCTCACAGTTTCAGATGTTCCAGTCCAATGTCATTTGACCCCATTGCTTTTAGGCAAGAGAGCACATCAGGGCGGGAGCATGGGGTGGAACAAAACTGTTCCCCTCATGGTCAGGAAGCAAAGGAGAGGGGCAGGGGCGGGGGTCTCACCACCCCCTTCCAGGGTACATCTCAATTACTGGAAGAGCTCTCATTAGCCTGCCTCTTAAAATATATCACCTCTTAGTGCCAAGCCCCTGTGGGCCTTTGGGGCCACTTAAGATCTAAGCTGTAATAGCATTGTACAACCATCACCACTTTCCATCTCTGGAACTTTTTCATTTTCCCATACTGAAACACCATGCTCATTAACCACTGCTCCTGTATCACCCCCACCCCCGGCCTTTTTATAGTGCTGGGGATTGAACCTAGGTAAGTACCCTGCATTTCCAAGCCCTGTTTTTTCTTTTCTTTCTTTCTTTTTCTTCTTTTGAGACAGGGTCTTGCTATGTAGTACAGGCTAGCCTTGAACTTGCTTCTGTAGCCCAGGCTGGCCTTAAATTCACAGGGTTCCTCCTGCTGCCACCTCCCAAATGCTGGGGTTATAGGTCTGCACCACCATGCTTGGCCTTTCTTTCTTCCTTTTCCTTTTTCCTTTCCTTCTTTCCAAATGAGATCTTCGCTATGTTGCCCAGGCTGGTCTCAAATTCATGGATTCAATTGATTCTCTTGCTTCAGTCTCCTGAGAAGAAGAAGCAGGGACTGCAAGCACATGCTATAGTGCTTCACTGCCTCACTTTCTATGAATTTGTTGCTCTGACACTTCTAAAGAGAATATTTTGTAGTATGTCTTTAATGTCTTCCTCATGTTCAGATTGAGATTATGTTTTGAGTAGATTATGTGACTTTTTTCATGTTGCTTTGTCCCAGTATTCTTGCTCTTTTTTTTTGTTTTGATTTGTTTTGTTTTTTTGGATTCTGGGAATTGAACTCAGGCTCTTGCGCTTGCCAGGCAGGTGCTACACTGCTGAGCTGCATGCCCGATCCACCTTTGCTTTTTTGATCCCTTGCTATTAGTAGTTTTTTTGCCTCTTCAAGTTTTCTCCCTTGCCTCTTTCACATACCAGTGTTGAATACTTTCTTACTTTCCTGCACAGTAGGAAATTGTAGGCTCACATTGTAAACACCCTGTTTGGTCCTAGATGTTGCCTTTTCCACAGGAACATGGGTTTCTGTATGAGAGTGGAATTTAGTATATGTGCTGCTGAAGTGAGTATATGAGAATGGAATTTAGAAGCTAGGATGTGGGCATTGAGTGTACTCATTGCTGCTGGTATGCATCATCGGCAGGCCCTCTCAGCAAGAAAGGCTTGCATGGAGAGGTTGGTTTCTGTTGATTTTTATTTCATGTTGAACACCAGGAATGCAAAGAGTCTTCCATGCCACCCATTACCACTGGCTGCCCTCTGCTCTTCTCTTGTTGCCACTCCTTCCTACTAGTGAGAAACTGGCTCCATGGTCTTCATTTAATCATTTGCCCAAGCCAGGAGTGCAGAGGGAGTCTCAGAATTGCTAATCCATACTACTTGGCAGTTGAGATTCATTTACTTTTAGTATTTGAGGTAAAACTGTTAATACATGAACTGTACACACATGAACTGTTAGTTTTTGCTGTTAAAAACAGATACCAGCTGTGTGTGATGGTGTATCCCTGTAATCCATCACTTAGGCTGCTGAGGCCAGAGTGTTATGACCATTCTTGGCTACATAGCAGAGTTCAAGGGCAGCCTGGATTAAATAGTTAGATCTTGCCTCAAAAACAAACAAGCAAGGGCTGGAGGTACAGCTCAGTGGGCTAAGTGCTTGCCGCTGAGCACTAGGGCCCTGAGTTCGATCCCCGGTCCCGGAAAAAAAAAAAAAAAAAACAAGCAAACAGACAAACAACAAAAAATTATCAGGGTTTGTCAATGTTTTGTATGGAAATCATTGTTTTAGTAGACATTTAATACCATTTACATAAATGTTTTGGCACTGAGCTTGGGATGATGTGGGACATAAGGGACCTGAGATATGATTGTGGGTCTTCAGGAACTTATTTTAAAAAATGACAAACTTGTAAAAAGTCAAGGAGAAGCTGGATGTGGTGGTACATGCCTTAATCCCAGCACTCAGAGGACTGAGGCAGGAGGATTGCTTAGAGTTGGAGGCCAGCCTGGGCTACATAGCAAGACCCTGTCTCAAAAAAAAAAAAAAAAAAAGACAAGTACAATGTGGTAAGTATCCATCTGCAGTTGCCATTGAGAGATAATAGTGGTTAAAGACATTCTGCCTCTGGACATTTGTACGATGTCTGTTGTGCATGAGGCACTTGCCTGAACCCTGTGCTCCAGCAGGGAGTCTTTGGGGGTTAGATGAAAATCTCTTTGCTTTGGTGGGATGGTTGGGGGTACATGGCAGAAAAAAGGCGGTTAATTCTCAAATAATTGATTTATAGACTTTAGTAATTCAAATAATACTTATTGAGAACCTTCTATGTGTCAGGCACCATGCTAAGTGTGGGAGATACATTGGTGAAAAATCTCTGGTAGTTTTCCTTGGTGTTGGGGGTTAAACTCAGGGCCTCACACACGCTAGGCATAGCTCAGCTACTGAGCCACACCTCCGTCAGTAGTTCCTGCTTTTAAGGCATTTAGCAGTTACAGGGGAAGATAGATTGCCACATCAGGAGGCAGGGGATGTGTGGGCATACCCAGCTGCTCGGTGCAGGGATGGAGAACAGCCCCCAGGAAGGTGGAACTCTGAGCTGGTATTAAAGCTAAATAGAATAAGCCGGGCAGAGAAGGGAGAGGGTGGGAGGGTCGCTGTGCAGAAGCAGGGAGTGAAAGCTAAGTCTTTGGGTAGTGGAGTGCTTCACTCCTGGAGCCTCCTAGGCTTTCTTCCTTCTGTGGAAGGTGGCACTCCTTCCATTCACCGCTGTCATCCTGTGGCTCTGTGCTCTGTCCAGGCTTTGTTTCCAGTCCTCGCACTACCATTACTTCAACATTTGGTCTTACATTTGTTATGTGTAATGAATGACATACAGCAAGCAAGGGCTTGCTGGTCATGCTGTGTCCCCAGCTGCTCTCAGAGTGACTGCCAGAGAGTAGGTGATCAATAACCATTGAACAAGGCACAGAAGTTCTGCTAGATGTGTGAGCTTGGAGGGGACGTACCTTGGCAGGCTTTTTAAGACTATAAGAATCTGGATTTTATCTGATAATCCAAGAAGTCTTTAAAGCAGGGTAGTGACATGATGAAGATTATATTTCAGAAAGATTCCTTTTGCTGTAGACTGGGATGTGAGTGTGAAGGTATGGATGTGTATGTATGAGAATGTACAGTATGTACATGTGTGTAGGTGAGAATGTATGTGCGTGTGTGGTTATGTATGTGTTATGG
This sequence comes from Dinomys branickii, assembly GCA_004027595.1. Lineage (NCBI taxonomy): Eukaryota > Metazoa > Chordata > Mammalia > Rodentia > Dinomyidae > Dinomys > Dinomys branickii. Next base: position 31,324 of record PVLD010019857.1, read on the forward strand.
TTTGTGTGTGGATGTCCCCCCAAAGCCTCAGTCAATCATGGGGGGCTTCTAGAGTTTATGACTGATTCATGGTCCAATGTTGGAGTTATGGATGTGAGTGCTACCCCTGCCCCTGGGGTGAGTGGTTTTGCATACAGTGTAAGGGAGGGAAAGAGGATACTTGCTGCTGCTCCTCCCTTGTTGCTTTTGCATCTTCTGCTACCATGAACTGTTTCCCCCTGCCATGTGCCACTCTGCCTTGGAGCCAGCCAAGTATGGACTAAAACCTCAATGAACTGTGAGCTAAGTAAGCCTTACCTTCCTTAATTTTGGGTGTCAGGTATTTTGTCTCAGCAATGAGAGAAAAGTAACCAAGACAATATATATAAGCGTGTATACATGTATATATGAGAATGTGTATATATATGTGTGTTAAATGTTTATTGAGTATGTAAGTGAAGGTGTGTGTGTGAGAATATGTATGAGCAGGCATGTGTATATGTTTATGTGTATTTATACCATGTTTTTTTATTGCCTGAGAGTATATATGTGTATTATGTATGAGGATGTGTGTGTATATATGTGTGTGTGTTTATGTGTGTGTATGACTGTGTAGGTGTGTCCATGTGCATTATATATTATCTCAGTATATGTGGTGTATATATGTGTATGTATGGGTGTAGGTGTGTTTGTGTTTGTGAATGTGTATGTGTGTTTGTGTATGGGAGTGGGGTAGGTCAGGAGCATCCTGAGGATGAGAGAACTGGTGGCAACTTGGGTTAGAGGGGGGCCAGTGAGGCATGGCAGCTCCAGTGTCCCTGAACCAGGACTGATGGTGCTTAACGATTGGGTATAGGAGGTGGTAAGGTGATGGCAGCTTTCTGGCTGGATGCAGGAGTGAAGAAGACAGTGGGCTTGCAGGACTGGAAGGAGGAAGGTATGTTCAGTTGTGGATACTGGGGAAGGTTTTCCTAGAGGGTATTTTGGTGGGGCCTACTGAAAATGTTGCCTAAAATGATGGCCAAGCCCCAACTCCTGGCCTCTGGCCTTCGTCCATTCCTGTTACATGTGTTGTGAGGAGCTGTAATAGTGCACAGTGAACAGCATTCAGTTCAGGCTTTTCTTTTTACCTCTTCTCTCTCCTCTTCTTCTCTCCCTTTCCTCCTTCCTCTTCCTCCTCTTCTTCTTTCCCTTTCCTCTTTGCTCCTCCTCCTGCTTTTTTTTTTTTTTTTTCCATAGGGCCATAGTCCAGGCTACCTTTGAACTTGTTATCTCCCTGCTTTAGCCTTCCAAGTACCTGTAATAGACTTGTGCCACCATGTCTGGTGATAATAAAACATTATAACTAAACTTTAACATTTTTTATTTTTAAAACATATTTTCCTTTAGATTTACAAAATAATATTATAAAATATTTGGAAAATATAAAAGTGTAATAAAAATAAAAATATATAAGATCCTGTTATGCCACTGTTAATATTTTGGTGTATTTCCTTTCTCTGTCTTCCCTTTTCCCCACTCTCCACACCTGGATTATCCTTTTTGGGTAAATTATTGTTCTGAATTGCAGGTATATAGCAGTCATCCCACAGTATCTGTGGGGGCTTGATTCCAGGAACCTGCTTCATGGATACCAAAATCCAAGGAAGCTCAAGTCTTATGTATAAAATGATACAAATTTGCACATAATCTGCACATATCCTTTATTTAAATTACTTCTAGATTGCTTATGATACCAAATGTAGTAAATATTTGCTATGTAAATAATTGTTCTACTGCATTGTTTAGGGGATAGTGATGAGAAAAAAGTCTCTACATCTTCAGTAGAGGGGCTTTTTTGTTTTCTTTGGGATGTTTTTGTTCTGTTTGATTGAGTTGGTTGATGTAAAACCTTTTTTTTTTTTTTTGGCGGTACCAGGGATTGGACTCAGGACATTGTGCTTGTCAGGCTAGTGCTTATTCCACTGAGCTATATCCCCAGCCCTGTTGATGTAAAACTTGAGGGTACAAAGGGCTAATTGAATATAATTTTGATAGTCCCCCCTGTGGTACTGGGAATTGAACATGGGCCCTTGTGAATGTTAAGTAAGTGCTTTACCATTGATCTATACCTCTAGCCCTTCTGACTGTACATATTTTTGATATTCTTACCCTTGTAAGATCTGAGATACGATAATAAAGTCCACACTTGGAAGCCACCACTTCACTTGAGAACTATACATATAGCTGTCTACTCTTAACATTTTTCCTGCCTCTGGACATCACAGTAAGTATGGCTTCATTTTAAGCAGTACTTATAGTGTATTAGGCATTGATTAGGCTTTCCTTAGTAACAGTCCATTTAGTTTCCATAACAACTGTTACCAACTTTTTATATTATTGAGGAAACTGAGCCAAGAGAGGTTAAATTATTTGCCAGAGGTCACCCAACTCATGAGTGGTGTAGCACAAATTGGAGTCTGTTGTCTTCATGTATCTACATTATCTCGTTCTGCAAGAATACCAGTGTTAATGGCTAAACCTGGCAGCTAGCTGTTATACCAACTCCTTAGACATACAGTGTGCATTAACTTGTTTGGTACTTGTTGATTTATCTCCATGTAAGTGCCCTCTGCTGTACCAGCCCCTGTGGGAATGGGAAAGGTATACATCAGTGATGGAGAACCTTTTAGAGTTTTCAGTGATACAAACAACCTGCTGTGGCATGTGTGCTATAGGTTTTCCACCACTGATACAGAACCTGTAACCCTGGGAAGAACTGTAAAATATACCTACAGACTTGTGTAGTGGATACAGTGCATGATCTTGAGGTATGCATATAGTTGTTCAGGACTATGTTCCACTCAGCTCATTAGGGTTTTCAAAGAGGAATAGAGTGAGGAGGCAAGTCCTGAAGTGGACTCAGAGAAACTGGAGAAGATTGGCTGGTTGCAATGTAAAGGGAAGGACCTACCCTTTTGGAAAGGCATGGTGTCCAGTTAGGTGGAGGGAGGACATTTTGAATCACAGTAGGAAGTGGCACTCTTTTTCTTTCTGCTGTTTTCTTTTCTTTTTTTTTTTTTTTTTGCGACAGGGTCTTGTTATGCAGTTCAGGCTGGCCTTGAGGTCTTGTTATGCAGTTCAGGCTGGCCTTGAGGTCTTGTTATGCAGTTCAGGCTGGCCTTGAGCTCACTTTGTAGTGCATGCTGGTCTCGAACTTGCAGCAGTCCTCCTGCCTCAGCCTCCTGAGTGCTGGGATTACAGGCATGCACCACCATGCCTGGCTTGGAGATGGCACTCTTATCTTTGTTTCACTTCAATGAAATTTATTGAAAAAGTAACCATTATAAGGGAGATAATTAATGTCCTAATTTTTCTGGGTCAAAATATTTGTCTTGGTTAGGTTGTTTTGGTTGTAGAGTCTCTGCCTGTGGGTGGAGGTGGGCTGGGAGCTGCTGTTCTCAAGGGAGCTGTGAAAGCAGAGACATCTTCCTCTACACTTGGTATTCTTTTATAACCTACATTTTTAAAAGAGACTCTGACACAACACAAGTGCCTGCTGTATTGCCACACAGCAAAGACACTTATAATCACTTATAACCTAGATCAAGAGATGGGACCCACCTGATGTCCCTGATGTTTCTTGTGCTTTTCACAGTTACTGGCCACCCTGTCCCATGAAGCCACATTCCTGGTTCTAGAATTGCATAATTGTTTTTTTTTTTTGTTTTTAAAAAAATTTTATTTTAAAGACAAAAGAATGGAGACATATGAACCAGAATAAGCCATAGACAATACAGAAAATACAAAATTATACAGAATATAGTAGGGAATTACCACTGGATGTTGTATTACATAATGTTATCTTCATATTAGTTAACACAAAAACATTAAAGGAAATACCAAATTATAGAGAAGATAGTAAGGAATTTGCACTGGATGCTGTATAATATAAAGTTATCTTCACTTCTGTTAATACAAA
>PVLD010019858.1:0-35262 GCA_004027595.1 Dinomys branickii
TTTTTTGTTTTTTTTTTTTTTTTTTTTTTTTTTTCTTTTTTTCTTTTTTTTCTGTTGCTGAGAGGATAAACTGTCTGACTAAATTTGCATATCTGTATATGGGTCCATACATCTACAATTCGAAGATATCAATGGATAAAGCAACAACTACTGTTGAGACCATATCACCTTGTCTATAGATTAGTTGTGATTGTACTATTTTCTCTGATAATGGGTGTCTGTTTGTCAATTTGTTTTTGTACTTTTATGTTTCTAAAATAAAAAAAAAAAAAAATTTGCATCTCTCGAATGACCAATGATGTTGACATTTTTTCATATATTTGCCATTTGTATTTCATCTGAGAAGTGTGTATTCCTCTCAGATGCCCAGTTTTGGACTGGGTCTTTAAATTTTGAGGCCTGTTTTTAAAAAAATTCTTTATATGTTCTAGATAGATCCTTTGTCTGAGGGACAGTTGCCAAAAATTTTTTCCCAATTTGTGGGTTTTCTTTTCACTCTGTTGATGATTTCTTTTGCAAGATTCTGTCCAGTCTTGTGGAAATTTTCTAATGAGGTCTAAGATTCACTTCCAGTTCATTTTGTGAAGGGCAGAAAGTCTGTGCTGTTGTTATTATTATCAAAAACTTTTCAATAAGATGAGATCCAAGTTGATTCTTTGAAGTATTTCATGTACAGTTTGGTTATGTTCAGGAACTCTCTGCCTACCCCTATGCCATGAAGATTTCTACTACTATTTTTCCAGTAGATTTAGTGTTTCTGTTTTAATGTTTAGATCTTTGACCCATTTTGGCTTTAGTTTAGTGCATGGTGATTTGTTTTGGTGGTTGACATTAATTTGGAGGAAATTCTCAGTCATTATTACTTCAAATATTCCTTCTGTTAATCTCATTATGTTCACATTACACATTTTGTAGTCCTCCACTTCTTGGACATTTTTATTCTATATTTTGAGGCCGTCTTTCTTTTTACTTTTCAATTTGGGAGTTTCTTCTGAAATACCCTCAAGTTTAAAGGTTCTTTCCTCTGTTATTCTCAGTTTACTAATATGTCTGTATTAGGCCTTCTTTACTTCTTTTATAATATTTTTGATCTGTAACTTTTTTTTTGGTTTCTCACTAGAATTTCTACCTTTCTGTTTACCTTCCTTACCTGTGCTTACATGCTGTCTGTTAGAACCCTTAACAATTTAATTACAGTTGTTTGTAATACCCATTCTGATGATTCCAATATTTTCACCAATATCTGAATCTTATTGTACTTCTTGCTCTGCCTCATCAGTCTGTGATTTTACCTTTTAGTGTGCCTTACAATTTTTTTTCCTGATAGCCAGACATTATGTACTGGGTAGAAGGAACTGCTGCATATAGGTCTTCAGTTGTAAGATGTTGTGTGTGGGGGGGGTTGTCTTGTAGTTCTGTATTTAAGTCTCATTCTCTAGTAAGCCTGTTCCCCTCAATTGTGAACTTCAGAAATTCTTTTGAGTCTTCCCCCTAGGATAGGAAGGTTTCAGGCAACTCAAGTGGGGTGTTTCTTTTCTTTCTAGTCTAAACTCAGAGCTAGCTGGAGTTGAGTATTTTCCTTCCCAGGGTCAGCTGGGCTCTAGGAAAAACAACATGGATTAGACTGATCAAATAGCTGCTCTGGAGGACAGTTTGTTAAGGAGAACAGAATGCTCTGGTATACTGAAAAGTTGTTCCATCTTTCCTATCCTCTGTCTCAGAAGTATGAAGGATTTTTCTAGAAGATTCACTGTGAGCACCTGGTAGAGTCTTAGCACTTCAAATTCACAAAAGTAAGACCCGTCACTGACTGGGTCCCCTTGACCATAGAACCCTCAGACATGACCTATTGGAACTCCCAGGATCCTCCAGTCAAGGTTTGGGCTTTCCTGTGCCAGCCCTGTTTCCCTTCAAGAGTTCAGCGCACAGGTTTCTGCTTTAGTGTGTCTTGATTCTCTGCATTCCCCCTCTGCTTCTCCAGTTTTTAGGATACCAGTGTGCGCTGTGAGCTCATTTTTATAGGTCTAAGAATAGGCTGTTGATTTTTCAGCTTTTCACTTGATGTTAGGCTGAAGTGGTAACTTCTAAGACCTTATTTCCTGCACATTAACTGGAAGCCACTGTTAAGTTGTTAAAGTTTATTTCAAAAGCTAGGTAATTTTACGAAAATATTCTTGAAGAAAGTCAGTAACTGACATTTTTCAGTTGTGATTTTGACTTCTACCTCAAAGGCAACTAGTTTAATGCACCATAAACATCACTAATCTGATCAATAGATATAAAAAATAACTATTTTTTGACAATTGAGTGATTTTGATAACAGCTTGACTCCAGAAAGCACTTAGATCAGTGAGCAGGAGAAACTCAAGATGGAGAGTGTGAGGAAGGGGAAAACGTGTACTGTTTTCTATCAGTGGTTTGTTCTGTCATTAACTAGCACTTGGCCTTAACATCAGTTCTTCTTAGTATCCTCGAAATGAAAAATATCTGTGTTCTTGCGCCAGGGGAAATAAGTTAATCTCCCCATTTGAATGCTGGCAGTTGTGCTCTGTTCGGCAGCACATGTACTGAAATTGAACGCTGGCCATTATCTTTATTTACCTGAATTTAATGGGCATGTGAAATTTAATCCCATGGCCTCAAGCACAACCTTCTGACTTTTGTTTCCTTGCTGAAAGGTGAGCAGTTTTTCTGTTGCCCCATGATTTCAGGGATTATCTCCAGTTGACAACTGGCTTGAGCCTTTGTGCTTTTGTAGGTGGTTATGTTTGTCTAGTCGGAACCAGAGGCAGAGATAGCATCATTCCCACTGCGCCTGATTTAACTTGACCTTGGATGATATCACAGTTGGGGCTGGAAACTTTCACAGTAGATTATATCAATTTAACCATTATTTCAAGATTATATCTTTTTATTTGAATAGTTCATCTCCATAGATAACACTTTGTAGACCCATGCTCCTTCTAAACAAACGTTACTGTCATTTCACCCTATTTGGATGTGTCTTGCACAGACAAGGGGTTTTACTGAATTATTCTTGATTTGTTCTTTCCTTATCCTCACCAGTTTATTTGTGAGAGAAATGGGGCCAGCGGTGAAACCTCTGATTCTTGGCTACCGATTTTATCTGTGCAAAGCAAACTAGAACAGACAGCGACGGAGCGACTGGCAGAATCTCTTTTCTACCATTCTGGGAGCAGGGGCTTAGGCCGTGTTAGGGTGATCAGCACACAGGGCAGGGCTTTGGTTGGCATTTATTTTGATCCTGATTATGTAGTTAGCGTCAGCTTTATTTGGAGAGGACAAAATCTCTAAAGTAATGTCTGTGGAAATAAAGAGCTGATTAATGCAATGGTCTCGGTTGATCCCATTAACCAGATCTCTGAAGGTCCTGTGGTGGGCCGGGTTAGGCCCTGACACTTGCGTTCCCAACTTCGCATTGTGGAGACCATGTCCATCGTCCACTTTGTGTTGGGCACACTCCCCCTAGATCAGTAGAGCCAAAGTAACTTGAAAGGTCAAAATTTAATATATTTAGAGTAAAGAGAGCCAATTTAGACAATCTAAGCCAAAAGATTATTTTGTTTGAATATAGACTGTCTGTCCAAGGAGACTAAAATTCTGTGCACGGTTATGCCATTGTGTTTTGGCTGACCGGGTTATACATTCTGACATTTACCCCTCTCTCCAAAGTAATTGACACACATGAATTCAGTGAGGCACTGAGGGAGGAGGGGTGGCAGGGATGGTAGGGAGCAGATTCTGAGATTTTGTAAGCACCCTGCTGCGTTTGGAGGACTTAGCATGATTTGATGTCTTTGAGTCAAGGGAAGGCAGCTGGGCAGGTAGTGGAGCTCTCCGTTCTTGTTCTGTCCTCCCGGTTCTCTCGTTGCTGAAAGCTGAGGGCCATGCGTCTGCCTTTGGACCACTACGTATTGCCTGTGCCTTCTGGTTGCAGCTGGCGGTGCATTCGGTTCTCATGGGGTGTCTTCTTCTGAGGGAGGCCGCCCAGTGTTAGCTGGCAGTCCGTGTGCAACCCCTCCCCCAGCACCCACAAATCACGGCAGTTTGCCCACTGCCCACTCCCCCTCTCCCCAACCACCCCTATAAAAACCTAAATAAAAGAAAGACATGCTCTGTGCACCAGAAGATTATACATTTGATATAGGAATTAGGAAACCTGAGTTCTCTTCCCAAATCTGCCCTGGGTTGGGGATCTCAGCTTTCAGAGTGCTGATTAACCTGTTTCATTGTTCAACTTACTATAAAACTAAGCTTTATTCTCAGTACAGCCCTTTTGCCTGATTGATTGAAGAGCACTGAGCTCCAGGTTTTGAGGTTGGGGGTAGCAGCTGAAACCTCCTCAGCCTGGGCTTCCTGTTCCCTGTGGAAACTCCTCCTTCAGTGTCACTTTCCGGCCACCCTCCACGTGACACTGATAGAAAGGACAGTTCCGCCAGCCCCCCACCCTCTTGCCATTCAGTGTGTCCTACTTCTGAGAGCCCTCGTGGAGGGCAGAGCTTCTGATTATCCCTGCCTTGTCCCTGCCAGGAGACTCAGTGTGGCTGAGAGTAAGGTACAGCACCAGAATGCTTGTGGTTCCTGTACATGGAGCGACCTCTTCCTGTGCCCAGTCTTCCTCAATGACCAAGCTGATGTTTTTATCAGTATCTGACAGATTAGGATGGATGGAATGCATGTGGAAAGGGGTAGGCATAAAGAAGAAAAGGATGCCTTTACGACAAAGATACGGACAGGGAACAGAGAACTCTCCTACAATTCTCTTTTGTCTGTTTCTAGTGAACTGTATGTAGTTTTGGACCTCACGAAGTTAATTATGAAGTGTGCATGTATGCGTTGTCATCTAGACAGATGGTAGGCTCTATATCATCTCTATAAGAGACTTTATCTTTTTCTTTAAAAAGAGTAGTAAAAGAAAAATAAAAGAACAATAGCAGCAGACCAACATCACAAACTTAAACAAAAGAAAGCAAACATATTAAAAGTGATACAGGGTTTCAAAACAAAATGATAGGAATTAACAATGGTTGTTATATGACATATTGTTATCTTCAAATAAGTTGCTCAGGTTACCAAATGTAAGAATGGAAGATTGCTCAAACCGTTAAAGAGAATAAAAAATAATTATTAGATAAAACATTAGAAATAATACAGAGTTTCACTAGACAAGATGGTAGGAATTCATGAGTGGTTGTTCCATTGCATATTGTTGCCTTCAGATCAGTTGCTCAAATTACCAGATATAAGCATGCAAAACTGGTCAGAATATAAGAACTTTTAAGTATTAACTGTTCCTTTCAATATACAGCAGACATCAGCAGTACAGTTGTCCCAGCTATATATATATATATATATATATATATATATATATATATATATATAAAACCTTCCTTCTTTCTTTTTTCTTCTTTCCCTCATCCTAGTTGTTCCTTACTTTGAGCAATTTCTTTCCCTTTCCTATCATCTATTGTACATTTTGAGTTTTATTTACTCTTTCAGGTTCCAGGGAGACAATATGATGTTTACACATGTGGGTCTGATTTATTTCACTTATAAGTATGGTCTCTAGTTGCATCCATTTACCTACAAAAGCCTCGAGTTTATCTTGTTTTGTAGCTGAGTAATACTCCATTGTATAAAAATACTACATCTTTTTTATTCATTCTTCAGTTAATGGGCATTTAGGTTGTTTCCAAGATTTAGCTATAACAGATTGTGCTGCTATAAACATGGGTGCACATATATGGCTGTGGTATGATGTTTTTAATTCTTCTGGGAAAATACCCAGAAGAGGAATAGCTAGGTTAAGTGAGACTTCTAACTCTAGTTTTGTGAGGAATCTCACAAATGATTTCCACAGTGGTTGCCCCAATCTACACTCCCACCAACAGTGGAGTAGCGTTCCTTTTCCCCCCACATCCTCTCCAGCATTTGTTATTGGGTGATTTCTCGATGACAGCCGTTCTTTCTGGGGTGAGATGGATGCTCAGTGTTGTTTTCATTTGCATTTCTTGAAAGACTAATGATGTTGAACATTTTTCATGTATTTATTTGCCATTAGTATTTTTTCATTTGAGAAGTGTGTATTCATCTCAGATGCCCATTTTTGGATTGGGTCTTTGAATTTTGGGGGCCTGATTTTTTTCAATTCTTTATATGTTCTAGATAGAAGTCCTTTGAGGAGCAGTTGGCTAAAATTTTTTTGCAATTCATGGGTTTTACTTTTACTCTATTGGTAATTTCTTTTGATGTGCAAAAGCTTTTTAGTAAGATGAGATCCCAGTTGTTGATTCATTGAAGTATTTTCTGTGCAGTTTGGTTTTTGTTCATGAACTTTCTGCCTATCTGTCTTCAAGATTTTTACCTGCTTTCTCTTCCATAAATTTCATGTTTCTGTTTTAATATTTAAATCTTTGATCCATTTTGAGTATATTTTAGTGCATGGTGGTAAACATGGATCTATTTTTACTCTTCTGCAGGCGGAAAGCCAGTTTTACAGCACCATTTATTAAAGAGGCTATCTTTCTTCCAGTAAACAAGTTTGGTCCCTTTGTCAAAAATGAAGTGGCTGAGTGTGTTTGTAGCTGTGTCTGCATCTTCTAATCTGTTCCATTGATCCGCAAGTCTGTTTTTGTGCCAGTACCATGCTGATTTTATCACAATAGCTTTGTAGCATAATTTCAAGTCAGGAATTGTGATGCCTCCTGCCCCTCCTTTGCTCCCCAAGATTACTTTTGCTATTCTACGCCTCTTCTGGTTCCAGATGAATTTTAGGAATGTTTTCTCTATATCTGTGAGGTATACTAATGGTATTTTAATTGGGATTGCATTGAATCTGTACAACAATTTTGGGAGTATGGCCATTTTCACAATGTTAGCTTTTCCTATCCGTGAGCAAGGAATATCTTTCCATTTTCTGATATCCTCTTCAATCTCTTTTTTCAGAGTACTGTAATTTTCACTGTGTAGGTCTTTTACTTCTTTTGTTAGGGTGATTCCTAAGCATTTCATCTTTTTAGATGCTATTGTGGAAGGTGTGGTTTCCCTAATTTCTCTCTCAGAAGAGACTGCATCTTTATGAGATGACCCTTTCCACATTCAGTTCTTGCTCCTTCTTCAGTGTTTTGCTGTCATTGGTTTGCAGTGGAAAGAAACCCCATTATAATCTTCCCTATTCACATCAACATCTACCCTGCAGGTGTCCCCCCAGCTGCTCTTTTCCAGCAGTATCAGCCTCCCTCTTGCTCCTCAGCATGTGAGGACATGGTCCTCCTTCCAGACTTCCACAGTGCTCACACCTTTGCCTCCCGTGCACCCCACAAAAGTCACCTTATTGTTAGGACTCTCCATCCCCACTTTATCTCCAGTAGGAACCCCATTGTCCTAGCACCCTTTCTCCCCTTCTCTTGTTCTCTGCAAAACCATAATTGCACCTAACGTGATATGCGTTTACACCCTTCCTGGCTTACTGCTGTCTTTCCTTCTGCCAAAGGTTGGGTTTCCAGAAGCAGAGCTTGGGAGAAACATTGGGAAGTGTGTGGAGGGGATGCTTTTCAACAGAAACCTGCCTGGATGGGAGCAGACCAGGAGTGTGGGTAAGTTGCCAAGCATGGAGGTGGTTTCAAGGAGGTCCAGACTTGAGATAGGAGATCTCAAGGGCACTGATTGCTTCTGGGGTAAGAGGCCTGCTCTTTGTAAGTCACTGTCTGGGGAGAGCAATTTTCTTGTGAGTTGGGCAGCTGGGAACAGGTAGCTAACACTAAACTGGGAGAGAACATTCTGGCTGAGTGAAAGGGATCTGAGACAGGCAACTAATTACATCTAACACACTGCATTGTAATCTCCACGAGGACAGGGACTTTCTGCTTTACTCTGTGTTATATTTCAAGCAACAGAACAGAGGCTGTCACAAGTAGGTTTTCAATAAATGTTTGCTGAATGACTTAATAAGTTGTTAAGTTGACCCAGTGTTTGGTCTGGGGCATATAATAGTGAATGAAACTCCCCTTATGGAGGTGCAGTTACATGCAATTAAGATAACATTTGATAAGCAGTGTCATCAGAAAAGCAGAGTGGGACTAAAAGCACACAATGGGGGTACTAGAATGCAAAATCTTAGAAAAGCAGTGTCTTGGCCACTTTCCCCTTAACCCCTTTGTCAAAGAAAAGGTAGCTGAGTGTGTTTGGAGTTGTTTCTGCATCTTCTAATCCATTCCATTGATCCTCAGCTTTCCTTTTTTTTTTTTTTGGCCAGTACTGCACTGTTTTATTACAGTAGCTTTGTGGTATAATTTTAAGTCACAGACTGTGATGCCTCTTGCCTTTCCCTTGTTCTCCAGAATTATTTTCACTCTTCTAGGGTTCTTCTGCTTCCAAATGAATCTTAGAATTGTTTTTTCTAGTTCTGCAAGCTATGTTTTTGGTATTTTGATTTGGACTGGATTAAATCTGTATGACAATTTTGGAAGTATGGCCATTTCATTCTGTTGGTTTTTCCCACCCAAGAATAAGGGGTATCTTTCTATTTTCTGGTATGTCATTTGATCTTCTTTTTCAGTGTACTGTAGTTTTCAGTGTAATGGTCTTTTACTTCCTTCATTAGATTGCTTCTTCAGTATTTTTTTTTAATGCTAGGTATTATGTCCTAGTTTCTTGCTGAGTGAGTTTGTTATTTGTATACAGGAATACTACTGATTTTTGAGTGCTGCTATTGAATTTGCATATTAAATCTAGAAGTCTTTTGGTGGAGTTTTTGGGGTCTTCTATGTAAAGTATCATGTCATCTGCAAATAATGAGAATTTCACAACTTCCTTTCCTATTCTTATTCCTTTTATTTCTTTCTCTTGTCTAATTAATGTTTTCAGAACTGTGCAGAATAAGAGTGGTTATAGTGAACATCCTTGTCTTGTTCTTGATTTTAGAGTGAAAGCTTTCAGCTTTGTCCATTTATTATAATGTTGGCTGTTGGTTTGTCATAGATGGCTTTTATAGATTGAGATAAAGACCATCTATTCAAAGTTTCCATAGGGTTTTATCGTGATTGGATGTTGGACTTTGTCAAATGCTTTTTCTGCTTCTATTGAAATGACCGTGTGGTTTTTGTCTTTGGTTTTATTAATGTAGTATATTCCATTTATTGATTTGCAAATGTTGAACCATCTTTGCATTCCTCAGATGAATTCTATTGGTCATGATATATAATCTTGATGATTTGCTGCATTCTGTTTGCTAGTATCTTATTGAAATGAAGATTTTTGTATCTATATTTATTAAGGAGATTGGCCTATAGTTCTCTTTTTGGTTGGATCTTTCTCTGGCTTTGGTATCAGAGCAATGGTTGCTTCCAGGAATGAATTTGGGAGTATTACTTTCCTTTCAATTTTCTTAAAGAGTTTCAGAATTAGTGGCATTAATTCTTCTCTAAATTTTTGTAGAAGTCAGCACTGAACCCATGAGGACCTGGGCTTTTTTATTGGTAGGTTTTTAATTACATCTTTAATTTCATTGATTGATATGTTATTATTTAGAATTTTTACATACCCTTGATTCAGCTTTTGTAGTTTATATATATCTAGGAACCTGTCCATTTGTTTTGTTTTTTCCATTGTATTAGAATATAGGTTCTTGAAGTAGGCATTAGCGCTCATCTGGACCCCTGCAGGACCCATTGTAGTCTCACCCCCTTCACCCCTAGTCACGTGGGTCTGAGTCTTTTCTTCCCTTTTTTTGACTAAGGGTATGTTTATTCTATTTACTCTTTCAAAGAATCAATGTTTTTTGTGCTGGGAATCGAATGCAGGACCTTGTGCTTGCCAGGCAGGAGCTTATGCCACCGAGCCATACCCCTGTCCTCAAAGAACCAACTCTTCAATTCATTTATTCTTTGTATTATTTTCTTAGTCTCAGTTGCACTAACTTATCCTATGATCTTTATAATGTTTTCCCCTCATACAAGCTTTGGGCTTGACTTGCTTTATTTTTTCTAGAAGCTTGAGGTTCAACATTAAGTTGTTTATTTCAGCTTGCTCTGTTTTTTTTTTTTGAAATGGATGTTCACCACTATAAATTTCCCTTACAGTACTGCTTTCATTGTGTTCCATAATTTCTGGTATGTTGGCATTATTTAATTGTAGAAACTGTCTGATTTCTTCTTTAATTTTATCTGTGACCCATTAGTTATCCAGGAGGGTGTTATTTAATTTCCATGTGTTTATGGAGTTTTTGCAGTTTCTTTTGCCATTAATTTCTAATTTGATTGCACTATGGTCAGATAATATGCATGGGATAACTTCAATTACTTTGCATTTACTTAAGCATGTTCTATGGACTAGTATATGGTCTATTTCAGACAATATCCTGTGTGCAGCTGAGAAGAATGTATATTCTGATGTTGTGTGGAAGACTGTAAAGGTCTACAAAGTCTATTTTTTCCACAAATTTGTTTCAGTTCTGGTATTTCTCTGCTGATTTTTGTCTAGTTGATCTATCTCTTTGTGATAATGGGGTATTAATGTCCCCTGTTACAATTGTTCTTGTTTACTTGATTTTTCATGTCCAATAATATTTATTTTATATAGTTGGGTGCACTGGTATTTGGTGCATATATATTTATGATTGTTACTTTTTCCTCTTGGATTGTTCCCTTAACAAAGATGTAGTGACCTTTTTTGTCTTTTGATGAGTCTTGCTTTGAAATCCACTTTGTCTGCAAACAGAATAGATACACCTGCTTTTTTCTAGGTTGCTGTCACATGGCATATTGTTTTCTATCCTTTGACTTTCAGTTTGTGAATATCTTTTTGAGTTAAATTTTTCTTTCTTTCTTTTCTTCATTTCTTCCTTTCTTTTTTTTTTTTGTTTTTTTTTTTTTTTTTTTTTTTTTTTTTTTTTTTTTTTTTTTTTTTTTTTTTTTTTTTTTTTTTTTTTTTTTTTTTTTTTTTTTTGTTTTTTGTTTTTTGTTTTTGAGACAGATCCTCACTATGTAGCACACCTGGCCTCACTATGTAGCCCAGGCTGGCCTCAAACTCATGGAGATCATCCTGCCTCAGCCTTCAGAGTGCTGAGATTACAGGTATTCATCACCATGCCAAGCTTGCATGTGATTTTTGTATATAGCATATTGTTGGATCTTGTTTCTTGATCCAGTCTGCCAGTATGTTTCTTTTGATTGGTGAATTGAGACCATTTACACTGATGGTTATAACTGATATGTAATGACTAATCCTTGTCATGTTATTTTCCTGTTGTTGTTTCTCTTTCTATCTTCTCTATTTAATTACTTGACTTTTCTGGTATATTCATTCTATTGGGGTTCATGGAGTTGTGGTCTCCATTGTCTCTCTTGAATGTCCATCAGAACATTTTAAGTGCTGGTTTGGTGGTCATGAATTTCTTTAGGTGTTCTTTGTCATGGACATATCTTATGTCTCCATCAATTTTGAAAGATAGTTTTGTAAGTTATACCAGTCTGGGTTGGAGATTGTGTTCTTTTATGGTGTGAAATACTTTACTCCAAGCTCTCCCTAACTTAAGAGTTTGAGTTGAGAAGTCAGTTGTGATTCCTATGGGCTTGCCCTTATAAGTGATTTATTTCTTTTCTCTAACAACTTTTAAGAGTCTGTTCTTACATTGAATTTCTAGAATCTTGACTGTTACATGCCTTGGTGTAGATTTTTTTGAATATGGCTAATTGGAGTTCTATATGACTCACTTGAAGTTTTCTGCTGTGACTTTTATGAACAGGTTTTTTTCTATGTCATTTGTGCTATCATCTACCTTTACTGACTCTGATTAATCTTATATTATTCCTCTTTGCATCATCTTGAAGCTGCCGGATTGATTTTTCATGGTCCTCACTATTTTTAAGAAATCTTTCTTTTCATGATCACTAACTGCAATCCTGTCTTCTAGATCTGATATTCGGTCCTTGCGTTGGTACATTCTGCTGCATATATTTTCAGTAGAATCTTTAATGTCCTGTACCATGGGTTGAATCTCTTTAATGGATTCCATTTCTTTCCTATTCTGGGTGTTCATGGTTTCCATCATTTTCCTAAGCTACTCTATTTTTGATTATGCCTTTCATCATGGTCACCATTTCTGTAGTTATCTGGGAAATAATTTCTGGTCTGATTTTTTTTCTAGAACCTTCTTCATTTGCATTGTTACTTCTGCTGTTACCACTTCAGAAAGTCCAGGTGGGTGGCTTTCAAATTGTTTCACCTCATTGTTCCCAGGGTTTGTTTTTTTGTGAGCTGAAAGTCTGGTGTTGCATCTTGCTTCCATGTCTTATCATTTTCTATTTTTTAAGTTTAATTTCTTTGTTGATGCTTATATATTGCTTATGGTAGGTAGCTTTATTGCTAGTGTCAAGAATCCTTAGGAAATCACTACTTTTCAGAGATGTCTTCCAGGCGTAGCTGGCTTTGTGGTTTTGAGTCTTTTGCAAGATCCTACCTCTTCAATTTATTGAAGATGAGAAGTTGCTGCCTATTTGGCCTCATCCCTAGTTCTTTGGCCCTGGCCTATAGTACTGTTTTATGACCCTCAAGCCATATCAGTCTTGTCATGAAAGGAAAAACAAGAGTTTGGAACACTTATGTCACCTTGGCTAACGTAGTACAACCAAGAATAACAGTAATATCAAACACAGTCTAGAAAATAACAAACCGTGGTATCTATTAATTTTCCACCTTGAAATATATGAACAAGATTTGTGTTATATAATAAACTATAAAACAAACAAACCAGAAGATTGTACACCGTAAATATCTCAATCTGGAGAATTTATTCTCAGGGGAGAAAATTTTAAAGGGATTAGGGGAAAGATAGAGAAATAGAAGAGGAAGAAAGTAGAAGCAAGGCTGGAGGACAAAGGAATACACAGTTTTGGGAAATTGGTGAATAAGACAGGTGGGAAGGAAAGAAGGAAGAAACAGAAACAAGAAGAACAGAATAAAATAATCACAACAAAACACTAGAAACAATGTCCACATTTATATAAAAACAAGAACAAACTATCAGGGAAAAGTAAAGAAAGAAAGAAAGAAAGAGGGAAAAATGTTTACTTCAGGGCGGGTCTCTGCTGTTACTGGGGAACAGAGGAGGCAGACAGAGCCTGGATCCATGTTGACTGATCCCAGAAAGTGACCTATAGAATCACAGTGGGGTGGTAGGTAATCCCAGAGAGCCTTACCTTTAGTTCCTCTGATATTCAGGATGTTTTGGTTTCTTGCTGTGAGGCTGGGACCCAAATTGTTTGGCATGCAACACCCCAGGTGTCTCCTGCCAATTTGAACTCAGCTCCCTGCTGGCCTGAACTTGGTTCCCTGACCTGCCCGCTTGAATTTCAGTGCACCTCACCTTGACACTGGGAGCCTATAGATGGAGACAACCCACAGCTCCTCTGAGTTCTGAGTTCAGGTGTTCCCCTTCCTAATGGTGGCTGGCCATTGGCCCTCTCCTGCAGGATGTGTGAACCAGAAAAACATAACAGCCATTGACTGCAGTCTGTAGTGGCCACCATTGCATTCCTTTGATGTTTTTCTGTGGAGGCCTCTGAGGTTACCAGCAGTCACCTTGCATCTGCAGATTCAAGCTCCTCCTTCCATGTTGTGATCTGGACCTCAGAGAGAAAGTGCTGTTTGCCATCTCCCTCTTCTGTATTGAGGTCCCTGTCCTCATTCTTCCCATGGGCTCCAATTCTCACTTCGAATCCCTGCTGGGTCTCAGGGGTCCACTTCTCCCCTTCTCTTCCTCACGTTGCTATATACCAGCTCCTGCCTCTTTTGACAAGGCCTATTTCTTGTAACACATTCAATTATGAAGTTAAGAAGCTTAACCACTGATTAGTAGAGTGTCCCCAGGACCCAGTCATTTTCCAAAAGGTCCACCTCTGAGTGCATGAGACTTGGGGGACATTTTGTCCAAACCATAGCAAACAGGTATTAAAACCTGATGGTGTGGTGAACGGCTGTGTTTTGCAATGTAGTTATTCATAGTCAGTAGAGTGCACTTTGGTAAAGTCAGGAAGATACAAAACTGTAGTGCTACTATGAAAACTCTGCTTTGCTCTTATTTCACCTGCGACTTCCCTCTTAGATAAAATGAAAGGTGAACAACTTGAATCAGGACCTCTGACATCTGCTGCTGGGTCTGTTTCCTTATTTTTAAAATGAGAGGGTTAAGTTTGAAATTTCTGTAGGAGATGACCTTCTTCGAGCCTGTGGAAAGTGTCAGGATTGTGCTCTGCCTGTCTTGTGGACAGTTAGTACTACTAGCCAGCTGGTATACCCTGGGATGGAGGGATTCCCTGGGACATTTGGGAATTGACTTTCTTTTTTTTCTTCCAGAAGCATCAGTGTAGTATTTAAGTGTAATACTTGGTAAGCAAGTCCATTTTAAAAAAGAGGACCCATGTTCCTTGAGGAAAGCAGACAGCTACCATAGTGATGTTTTGAACCTGTTGGTACTCAGTAAACCCTATGAATGCACGAAGTCACTTGTGCAGTTTGGTTTACTTGAGAAATTCTTCACTGCTTGGATGAAAACTGCCTTCCTAGTTTTTTCCCCACTGTGTGTAAGATTCCACATATTTTGGTGTGTGTATGTGTGTGTGTGTGTGTATGTGTGTGTGTCCATGCGTGCTACATGTGGCTGAGCATAAGATAATAGGAGTTAGTTTCAGGTTTGTCTTCAGCGAAATATGACTTTTAATATTTGATAGTCATATGCCATTAGACATTTTCATTATGCCTCTTGAAAGCTGGAGAAAATGGGTTTTGGTAAAATATAAAAAGGCTATTGAAATGTCATAGGGAGATTACATAACAGTGGGTTATGTAATGCTGAGGGTAGGGGGAAGAGAAGGAATATTATTTAGAAGTTTCTCATAATTTGAAGACATTTTAAAAAAATAACATTCCCAGGCATTATTGTTTGTCGGGTGGCTTTTGGCAGAGCTATTCTGAGAGATCTTAGCTGGCCAGGCTAGGCAGTCAGTCTGAGCCCAGAGGTGGGTTTCTGGCTCTGAGCAGCTCACCTCTGGTCCAGTCTGGGGCTGACTTTTGCCCCTGCATGTGTGCTCTTGATTGGCCACTCTCTCACCCGCCCCTCAGTCTCCTTGATGCCTGCCATGTTTAATGCAGCCAACTCTGATAATTTATTTTTCCGGCTTTGTGCTTGAGTTTCTCTAGCTTCGGAGCTTTGATTGAAGGGATATAATATGTCAGAAAACCAGGTGATTTGATTTACTACTAATTTTTTGGCAAGATGATAGCTCTTGCCTCAAATGGTAGCTGATTATAAAATGTTTTATGTAAGCTTGATGAGTGTTAGAGTATTTGTAATAATTGAGGCAGGTTCATAGGCACTGGCTCATTAGCTGTGTGCTGTAAATACCAAGAGTGCAGTGTAATGGGGGCCTCTAGACCATGAGGGAGGAGAGATTTCAGTTCGGCATAGGACTTTTTGCACATGGCATGACCTGATTAGACCTTAGTTTCTCTACAGGACTAGACAATCTTTGAGGGTCATTCTGAATTAAAGCCCTTGGTCTTTATAACTGGAAAGTTTTGCCAAACCACGGAGGATGTGTGTTTGTATCCTTGAACTGTGTGTCAAATTTGAACTTGTGAAAAAGAAAACCAAACAGCAAAGCTTCCAGTGTATCGGGCATCCTGACTTAATTTTGATCAAGTTTTTTTAATGAAATAGATTACTAAGATAATGATATGCTTGGGTGAAGGATATTGGCTCTAGACAAAGGGATCGTTTTTCAGCTCTGCCAGTTCTTATAAGGGAAAGCTGATATTCTCACCAGAACTGGAGTACATTCTTCCTTGGGAAAGCTCAGTGCCGTGGAAGCCAATACATACATTGTCCTGGGGCTTAAAAGGAAGTCTGTGCAGGAGACAATCCAAACACTCACATATTTCCTTTTAGTTAAGCAAAACACAACACATTTGGAAAGTTGTCATATTGAATTGTTTTCCTTTTCAAAAAAAGGGTATGCAATTTTGAATTAAGGGCAAAAAGAGCTTCCTAGGAAGTGTTCTGTCTTCTTTTGGTAGGGAGAACCCACTTTTGAGATACAGTTGTCATAAAATGTCATTCGTACTGTGGCCACCCCTGTGGAGAGCCCGGTCCCTTTGCAGATGGGCACGCCTGTTGAGATTGTACCTGTCAGGACTTACTTACTGTCTCACTGGGGCAAGAGACAACCATTAGGGCTATTATTTGTTATGCACACAAAGCAGAATAAACAGAAAAGCTGGTAAAGTAGGATTGGGAAGCTTCTCAAGTTTTATCTGCAACCAGAAAAGGAAGTTCCGTAAGGATTGTGTAGTCAGAATGGGTCAGTTGAGTCAGTCCATGGATTCCACATCAGAATTGCCTTCATACCTTCCGTGCCCTTCCAATCTGCTTGCATGCTCCAGCTGGTGTGGTCACGGCTCTGCTGATCCACAGAAGGAAAACAGCCTCCGGTCACACAGATAGTTCCATAGCCTGACACTAGACCAGGACATTCCACACAATTGCATGTGTTGTTTTGTTTTTGCAATACCATGAATTTGATAAGAAGAATAAAGTTTATTTTAATGATTGCAGCGTCTTTAACGGTAAGCAGTGAGCCTTAGCTTCGCTTTTAGCTATACTTGCGGATGAGGCTACCACAGGGAGAGAAGGTGCTGGCTCACTGGAGGTTAACATACACACGAGGGAGCAGTTTTCTCTCACCTCGTAAGAAGGAAAAAACTCAGTAATGGATTTCACCTCCGCCCTCGCTTTATTAGATTTTACGGGAAATTTAACGTGGTATGTCCTTTGCGTCAAATCACTGAATGAGGGCATTTCACTCTGAGGAAATCCTATATGCTAAAGAAGGAATTCAGCAATTAGTAGGGTAAAATTCACACGAGCAAAACTTTCATTACTTTACAAAAGGCTCTTTTAGCAGGCCAATTCTAGTGCTTTAAAAAGAGCACATTAGGTGAGGAACATAAGCCTGTTTCCTGAGTAATAACTGCAGGTAAATTCACACAAACACAGCCAAATGTTCTTGGTGCCCAGCAGGGCCCGGGAGAAGTCAGCTAATTCATAATTATGGTGCCTGTGTGCTCCGGCAGCAAACTCTGCACCACCCTTGGATACAAAATTGTACTTTAGTGCTCGGAACAGGTTGTTTTTTTTTTCCTTTTCTTTTTCCTGACCACCTCTGTGCCTCCAGACAAGAGGCTCTTTGCATAACACCTTTTTATTTATGAGGAAAACATTTGTGATTTTTTATTTTTTGTTTACCTTAGTTTTTGCCAGAGAATAAGGAGCTGTGTACAGTGTACTCACAGAGACTAAATTAGCGAGAAGGTTTTCGGTGTGAGTTGAGTATTCAAAGGTAATGTTTGGGAACTGAACTTATAAATAGAAGTTCAGTATTCAGGGTCCCTAGAGAAATAATGACGGCTCCTGCTGCCTGAACAGTCTGTGCTGCGGGGCGAGCCAAGGGCGGTAGGAGAGAGAAGAGAGCCACAGAGTGGATGTCAGGGTTGGGGTGAAGGCTGGGACCAATCCAGTTGTGCAGTTTTTTATTTTCAACAATGATATATAGGAGGACAGATGAAATCATGGAATAAATACATGCCTGGTGGACCGGGGCAAGGACTCTGAGAAATCCAGTGCGTTTCAGGTTTTCTTGCACACAGCCAGGCTATGTCTGGAATGCTGACTGCAAAATCTTGACAAGCTCGGCCTCTTAATTGGAGCTCCTTTTATCTCTGAGCTTGTGACCTGGGAGGATTTCTGAAAATTGTTGTTAGAACTTCTATTTTGAACGAACAGCCTAGTTAAACACCACGGTAGAAGTGTCTCTTGCTCCAAAAAAAAGAAAAGAAAAAGAGGGGGACCTGGTTAGAAATCATGAACACTTTTAGTTTTGACTTCTGTGCTAGGCACGTGTGTGCTTGAGGACGTAGGCAAACGTGTCTCTCTGTACTCCTGCCTCCACCTCGGGTGATGAAGGAGTAGCTGAGGAACCAAGATCCTTTCTTTTTTCGTGGCAGATTTTCTAGCCGTTGTCTGTTCTGTGCCCAGGAAGCAGGAAACAACAAAGCACAGCTCTTCCCTTTTGCCTTTTTCCTCCCTTTCTTCTACTTCCTTGTTTAGTCTGAATTTTAGTATGAAATATTCTGCTGGGCTCATGCAGTTCATTTCCTTCCAGCGGGATTTTCCAGTCAGAGTTCTGACTGCTGTCCTTTGGAAATCACCAACGGGGTGATGGGTACCTGTGTAACATCATAGATGTCTGTAACCCAGGCATTTGTCAGCCCAAGCCATCGATTCTGCAACGATCACAACCTCCATCTCTCTCTATTTTTATATTCATATTGAACAGGCAGAGGTACCATTTTAGTGTTTGGGGACATTAACTGAATAATTGGTACGTTATTTTCATTCTAGCAAAATGAATTATAACTGTTGTTTAGAATAGGAGTCTGGTGAAAGAGTCATTTCAAAGTGACAGTGACACAGAAACATTTTTAAAAGTCACAGAGAGAAGACAAGCATAGTCATATGGGTTGCTTAGGTGGTGAGGAGTCACAGGAGAGGATCTTTACAAGAAAAGTAGATACCAGAGACTTTTGAAGGATGGGCTTATAAGGGCATATGAGTGTGTGTGTGTGTGTGTGTGCGCGCGTGATTATTCCACCCACCCCAACTTCCCCTGGGAACTGAGGCAGTCTTTGTACAGAATAAGCACCAATACTTTTCACTTAAATTTTTTTCTAGAGAGCGTTATTTTCAGGTAACACATTAAGATAGCAGATGTCTCAATAGTTTCTAAACACCTTTAAGCACCAAGGGATCACAAAGTTCACTTATGCCTGTCGTCTGTCACAATTATTATTAACTTTACTTTTTACTCCCCAAAAGTGTCACTGTGTATAATAAATCATATGGCCATGCTAATCAAGATCAACCTTGGGGGGCTGGGGATATAGCTCAGTGGAATAAGCGCCTGCCTAGCAAGCGCAGGGTCCTGAGTTTGATCCCCAGTACTGCAAAAAAAAAAAAAATTTTTTTTTAAAAGATCAACCTTGGGAAGTGGAACCTTTATTGAATTAAGTGTTACATCATAGGATACTATCTTTACTGTTAAATATCTTTGTAATCTAAACCAGAAAATTTGTGAAATAGTGTTTAGTGTAGAGGAAGGGAAAATGGTTCTGTCTTGTGTTAAGAAGAAAATACAGGGTAGGGGACCTATTCCTTAGTTGGCTAGGTCTAAGAGATTTCATCTTTTCTTTGTTCAGGCTGAGGAAGGACAATTGATTTGGCTTTCTATGTCATATGTACGTAAATAATTTTCTGTGAGCCAAGCAAATATCTCCTGCTAAATGCGTACGTGAAGCTGTCAGGTGTTTCAGTTTCAGGGATTAGTAAAGACTCTGAGAAAGCTGACTAAGCTCCAGAGCTCACCACGATTAAAAAGTGCGGGGAAAGGTTGTTACCTCTCAGGGGCTGTGGTGATGATGGCGGGACCCACGTGTTAATGCCAACGCTGCCACTGAGCCACAGCACTAAATAGAAATCTGTCCCTTCAGTCTTGGGCTGCTTAGGGATCCTGAGAGGAGGCCCTTTTCACAGTGCTCCAGTTCAGCAGGTCACCCGGTGCGCAGAAACCACCAGCTCAAGCAGGAGTATATTCATTTCCTTCAGTCTGTTCTAAGTTTCTTGCTAGTTCAGTGTCCCCTAGTGGTAACTTGTCTCAGTGAACAAGCTGGTCACAGGAAGATGTGTGAGACCTGTGTGGACCGCGGCCTCCTTCACTGGTACCTGATAATGCACACAAATTCTGAGAGGCCATCTGAGTGCCAGGCAGCGTGTGCTGCATGGATGAGGAAGCTGAGGTTCTGGGACCCTAAGTGGGGTTGCTGAGGCTTAATGTATGGTAGCATCAGAGCCAGGATGTGAAACCAGAATTCTTGAGTCTTGCTCTGATTTTTCTTTTCTTTTATAGTAGTTTTATAACCCCCAAATTACAGACATTATCCAGACACAAATGAGGCATGGAGGCAATAGGAGGAGGATCCTTGGAAGACTGGGTCTGTTTTGCCTCCCTGGTCACTTCTTGACTTCCTGACTCTGAGAGCCGAGGAGAAAGAGGACAGAGTGAAAAAAGACCCAGCTCTGACCTGCATTTGCCTGGCTTTCAGTCTCTGGGGCACCTTTCCAGCATGGAGCCCAAGACTATTTCCTGAGGGCCTACGGTACTCCAGGTCCCCGAGATACAGTGATGCCAAGGAGAGGAAACACTCTCTGTCGAGCTTCTTCCTCTTGCTGACGCCCAGTTTCTCACGTGTGAAGTAGAGGAGGGTGTACCCCGAGCACTGTGCGGGGCAGACACTTGGCATTTCACCCTGTATGTTGTTGTGAAAAGGAGAATGTAGGGGCTGGGGGTATAGCTCAGTGGCATAAGCGCTTGCCTGGCAAGCGCAAGGTCCTGAGTTCGATCCCTGGTACCGGAAAAAAAAAAAAAGAAAGAAAAGGAGAATGTACACCCACTGAAGGGAAAACGGTGGCACTGGTGGTCTGTTGGTGTATAGATATTTGAGATGACCGTGGAGGGATATATTTAAAAGGCAGAATGGTAACTTTTTTCTGTAAGAAATATTTTGCTATAGAGATGAAATCATGTTTACTTAGAACTTTTGCTTTATCAGAATAATATTGTTACTTAGGAAACTTTCTCTTTTTAAAAAATACATAATGCTTGAGAACAGAACTTTAGAAATGAAAGAGTCACTGAACATTAGATTATGAGAAGAAAGTAAAGATTTTCTAACCCACCCGCCCCATCTTACAGTTTGGAACACAAATGGGAAAGTCATTAGTGAGCTCATTCATTCAGTGACTGCTGACTGTGTCCCTGGCATGTACTCTGCAGGTACTGTGCCGTTCTCTATGCTGGGATGGCTGTAGTGGGGAAAACAGCCACAGTCGCTGTTTCCATGGGCTGAGATTCCAGGGGAAAGGGTCATAATTAGTGCACATTAAATACACGTGCAGTAGGTGAGATGGTGATAAGTATTAAGAAAACATGAATCAACAAGGTAAAGGATAAAGGACCATGGGATGGGGAGAATACTCTTAGCTAGTATGTTCACCAGAGATAATATTTGAGCAAGTTCTAAATGAGGTCAGGAACTGTACTATATGCTTATCTAGAGAAAACTCATTCCAGGCAGATAGAACAGCAAGTGTAAAGGGCCTGAGATAGATACACACTTAAAGGTCCAGATGACCCAACTGTGTAGCTGGCAAGTGGGAGTGGCAGGTACTATAATCAAAGTAGCAAGAGGAGGGACATATTGGAAATATTGGAAAGATTTCCAAAAATACGTTTTAAAGCTACCAAGATTGATGCTTGCCACCAAAATTTAATAAACACAAAATAATGCAAATTATGATCACGTTTTGTTTTCTTTAGCTCTCTGAAGGAGAAATGTCAACATTTAGATCTAACACATTATCACTGGGAACTTCATGATGAAAAACAATTAGAAAAAACAGAGCAATGTGCCGCGTGATGAGAAACCACATCGCTCTTGCCTGGAGTTTCAGGGGGTAGAAGGAGCAGCAGCTTTCGGAGACCTCTCTGTCTGTTCTCAGCTCACATCCTGCCTTCTGCATGTTACCGGTCAAGTTGTGTTTGTTTCTAGCCAGGGGTTATCAGTTTACACTGGGTGCCTTCATGATATTTACATAAATGTTGTTTGAGCAACTTTGACATGTGCCAAAGTTGGAAGGATTCTGCATCTGGAAAGAAAGAAGTTTGATAAAATTCCTTAACTTGAAGTTATCTTTCTTTCACTCCTTATGTGGTTTGGTCAGTGTTTTCTTTCATATCAGATGGCAAGGTTCACCAAGTTGTGCTGAGTTTAGAATTCCATCATTGTAACTGGAGCAGGGTCTTTTAGAAGTTCTCTAGTGACAGTAAGAATAGCTGTTGTGGACTGGGAACCTCTCTGTGGCTACACCTATTTCCTAGCTACTGCCAGTTGTGAAGCTTACCTGCCTGATGCATGTGTTATCCCCCCTTTACAGAAAACAGGCTCAGGGAGGTTAGTAATTGGCCCATGTCTACTCAGTCAGCCAATAGCAGAGCCAGCATTGTATTGAAATCCCTTTTGGCCTTGCAGCTGAAGAGCTTTCCGCCCATGCTATGTCCTGGCCATGATCAATGGAAACCTAATGAATCACGATGACTGGATGTCCTTAAGATAGCAGGCATGCACTCATGCTGTGCAGCTTTTAAGTACTTGTTTTATAGTAAAAGAATCACAGAATTCTGGGTTTGAGAGATTTTGCAGGTCATTTCTTCTGAACTCCTGTTGATTCTTGCAAAAACTGAGCAAGAGATTTATTTTCCCCAGCCATGCTCATGCAACTCTAGTGAAGTGAAACACCCAAGGGAACATTTCCATGGTTGAGGCCGTTTTGGAAATTACAAAGTTCCTCCTTATGCTGTGTCAATCTCAGCCCTTCTTTCAACTTTGGAAGTCACATAGAACAGAGCTAGCCATGTCCCGGAAGGCAGTAATAATCATCCTCCCACCGAGACCTCTGTTGTAGAGTTCTTTGTTTACTTGATTTCCCCTCCTGTGTTATAGTCTGAGGTCAGATTTCCATCCTGGTTCATTTCTTTTGCACACACTTCAGTTTGTGTCTGTCCCTTTAAAGCCAGGCATCCAGGACTTAAGGTGGTTTTCATCTTCGGGTGATGCCACACGTCTGCCCGTGTGTATGAGATCATGTTACTGTTGATTCATGTTGAGGTTTCCACAGACTCAAACCCTGCTGTTCCTCATCCCCACAGTACTGCCACAGAGCACGTCTTCCTCATCCTGTAATAGCACAGTTCAGTCCTATGTTTTAACATTTAACTCTAATAAGGCTTTTTTTTTAAGATACTGAAAAACACTCAGTTCATTGCTCAAGTTTTTCAAAATATTTTACATTCTAGCTTCAAGGCAATCCAACATCACTTACAAGAAAAGCACTTTGCTTTAAGACAGATTTTTATTTCTTTTGCATGATGTTTGTTTCCATTTTGTGGATGAAGTTTTGTAGCACAGATAGCAATGTGTGTGTGCATTATTTTTAACATTATGAAAAATGTTAGCCTGTCTTCACAGAGAGTAGACTGCAGATAGGGACCTACCAACATCCTTGGATTCCTGCAGAGCAGATTGCATTGGTATGTTACCCTGATCTGGGCTTCCAGCAAAACGTTGCATGTGGAGGAACTTGAGGTCTTAGAGAAGATGTTAAATTCTTAAAAGGCTTGCCGATCTACCATCTCGCTGTGAGGTTTTCTCATTTCCCAAATACTTGGAGCAAGAGTGGAAGTGAGGCACTGAGCAAACTGAAGTTCTTTCAGGAGCTGCACTGTGTTGTGTTTCTGGAGAGGAATCCTGGGAAGAACACCCTGAGAACAGACGGCAAACATAACCCCTCGCTCAGTGGCAGAAGTAGCAAAGACTGAGGTGTGACCTAAATTAGGGTCAGTTGATTTCCCCAGAATCTGGAATAGACATTCATAATACCTTCATTTCTGACTCTGGAAGAAAGAATACCACACACAAAACATGTGATACAGGGATATGTTTTCTTTCATTATATTCAGTAGCATTTTAGAGGTAAATGTCTAGGGTGAAAGTCAAATAAAATTATACAGTTTTACCATTTTGTTATCTGGAGAAAGACTCAAATGTTGTTTGAAAATATTATAAAATTGAAAAATTCTCAGGACTGACAATAAACAAGAAATTTGGTGACTTGTGCCAGTTTTAAGTTAAACAAGGGAAAGAGAAATCTTGTACATTGAAGGATTTTAGTTGGCAGTTGGTGGGTAAAGTGAAATATTCTTGAAAAAAACCCACACAATAAAAGCTCCTGTTAAGATTATCAACCATATTTGTAATGAATTTTTGATCTTTAGAAAAGTGAGTCTATTGGAAAGTATAAAGCTGTTGCTATTGTTTTGCTCCATTATTAATATAGTTTTATTACTGTCGTTGTGTAGAAGTGATGAAAAAATGCGTTTACATTTTAAGAAATGTGTTACAGCAAGATACATTGCTGTTCATCCCCCCTCAATAAAACTCTTGCTCAGGTTTTGCAATAATCAATGGGAGTTCAGAAGAAATGACCTGCAAAATCTCTCAGACCCTGAATTCTGTGATTCCTGTAAATACTGTAAAACAAGTATTTAAAAGCATTACTAGACACACTCATCCCATAGTTCTCACCACGCTCGGAAGCGGCTCTGAAGGCCTTTTCTGTGTCTTTAGCTATTCTGTCGTGGCTGCCTTGATGTCTGAGCCAATTCAAAACATTTCAGAAGAGCCGCATTTCAGAAAAATCCCTACTAGGAAATTAAGGTGTATAGATTACTTTTTCTGCAATTGAAGTTTTCATAAATAGAAGTATGCAATATACATTCTTTGTAATGGAATCCTTTGGTTAACATTATATTTGTGAAATTCAAGTGTATCTATAAGTATCATTTCCACCAATATTGGTGGAAATTAGGCTTATTTCCAGTTTCATAATGTGTCATCAAAGATATGTTAGTGGTCTTCTTGAGATCCAACTCTTCAAGAATTTTTACTTTGATTAGTGTATGTTAATATTCGCTGTGGGGAATTGGTGCTTGTGTGTGACTTTAATTTTTTGTGTGTTCCCTTCTCCTCCCCTTCCTCCCCCTCCTTCCTTCTTCATCCTCTTCCCATTTGCAGAAGATCAGTCTCCCGGTTTCCTACTAAGTACCTTCTATTTTTCTCTATTTATATTTTTCATTTCTCATACCAGAAAAAGAATATGATGTTTAAGTTTCTGTGTCTGATTTATTTCACTTAACATTGTGGTCACAAGAATTCATTTTTCTACAAATAACTCAAATTTATCCTTCTTTATAGCCCGGTACTATTACTCCATTGAATATAATTACCATAGTTTATTTATCCGTTCCTCTGGTGATGGGCATATAGGCCACTTCCATGATTTAGCTATTATGAAATGTGCTGCTATAAACATTGTATGCTTATATCATAGTAATGTACTATTTTTTTTAACTCTTTCAGGATGATACCTAGAAGGGGAATAGCTGGGTCCCCATGAATTTCTAGTTTTTTTTTCCTTTGAAGAATCTCCATGGTGTTTCCATAGTGGTTGCTCTAGTTTACATTTTCACCGACAGTGTAGAAGTGTTCCTTTTTCCCCACAGTCTTGTCAGCCTTCATTATTATTTGATTTCTTGATGACAGGCATTGTTTCTGGAGTAAGATGGAATCGTACTGGTGCTTAACTGACATTTCTAATCCCAGAGATGTTGAACATTTTTTCTTGTACTTAGTGTTCACTTGTACTTCTGAGAAGTGTCTGTTCATTTCAGTTTCCCATTTTTATTGGGTCTTTCATTTTGGGGGGGACCTAATTTTATTGAATTCTTTATGTATCAGGCCTCTAAGTAATCACAGGAAGGTTTTTTCCTAGTTTTGTAGTTTGTTTTTTTCACTCTGTGCACTATTTCCTTTGCTGTGCAGAGCTTTTTAATTTGATACAGTTTATTTGTTGCTCCTTGGTGTTACTAGTTGTGTGATTGCCATTGTGTTTATAGAGTCCCTACCAATGCTTATGTCTTCAAGAGTTTTGCATATTTTATCTTCCAGCAGATTGATTTTCACATTTAGATCTTTGATCCATTTGATTTTAGTTTAGTACATGGTGAGATATGTGGGTCTAGATTAAATCTTCTTCCCCAGCACCATTTATTAAAGGGCTGTCTTTCTTCCAGAGTATTTTTTTTTTTTTGTGGTGGCTGTTCTTTTGTCAAAGATCAGATATCTGAATGTGCCTGTGGTTGTTTCATTCCATTGATCCACAAACCTGTTTTTATGTGAGTTCTTTGTTTTTTATCATTGTGGCTCTGTAACCTAAGCTGAACTCTGGAATTGTGAGGTTTCTTGCTCTGCTCTTGTTACCCAGGATTTCTTTGCTATTCTGGATCTCGTCTGGTTCCAAATGAATTTCAGGATTGTTTTCTCTACTTCTGTAAGGAACGTTGTTGGTATTTTGATTGATACTGCATTCAGTCTCTATATCAGTTTTGAGAGCATTGCCATTTTCACAATATTTGTTCTGCCTGGCCTGCAATAGGGGGATTCTTCTATTTTCTGATGTCCACTTCATTTTTTTTTTTATTTTTAAGACAGAAGAAACAAGAATAACACAGAAACAATACAGAAAATACCAAGTTATAGAGAAGATAGTAGGGAATTGGCACTGGATGCTGTATAACATAATGTTATCTTTGCATTTGTTATCTGATGTCCACCTCAATCTCTTTATTGGGAGTACTATAGCTTTCATTGTATGGATCTTTCACTTCCTTGTTTGGTTAATTTCTAAGTATTTAATTTTTCTTGGTACTTTTAAGAATGGTATTCTTTTCCTAATTTCTTTCTCAGTGAGTTCATTATAGATATACAGGAACACTATTGATTTTTCTGTGTTGATTTTGTATCCTGTTATCTTGCTGAATTTGGTTATTAAGTCTATGAATCTTTTGGTAGAAGCTTTGGAACTTCCTTTGGAAAGGATAATGCCATTTGCAAATAATGATAATTCAACTTCTTCCTTTCCTATACATGTATGCTCCTTTTTAATCTTTGTATTGTCTGATTGCTCTGGGTAATGTTTTGAGTGCTATGTTAAATATGAGTGGTGACAGTGAGCATAATTGTTTTATTCCTGATTTTAATGGGAAAACACACAGCTTTTTATTTCATTTAATATGATGTTGATAGTAGGTTTATCATAAATAGCTTTTATCAGATTGAGATAATGTCTTTCTATACCTGTTTTCTTCAGGGTTTTAAAAATATGAATGGATGTTACATTTTATCAAAGACTTTTCTGCATCTATTGAGATAATCCTATGACTTTTGTGCTTACTTTTATTTATGTGGTGTGTTACATGCATTTACTTGAATGTGTTGAACCATTGTTGCATCACTGAGATAAAGTCTACTTGGTCATGATGTATGATCTTTTTGATGATTCATTGCATTCTGTTTGCTAAAATCCTGTTGAAGATTTTTGCATCTTGTTCATTAAATAGATTGGTTTTATATTGTTTTGGAAAGTTTTGATGGGATCATTGTCTGATTTTGGAGTCAGAGTAATGCTATCTTCCAGGAATGACTTTTGGAGTACTCCTTACCTTTTTTCACTAAAGAGTTTGAGGAGTACTGACATTAAATCTCTGAAGTTCTTATAGAATTCACCAGTGACTCCATTGGGTTGTGGTTTTTTCTTTGTTGGTAAGTTTTTCACTACTGTTTCAATTTTATTTCCTGTTATTGGATCTTTCAGAATTTTCATATCTTCTTGGTTCATTTCTGATCATTCATATGTATTTAAAAGTCTATCCATTTCTTCTGAATTCTCCAATTTATTGGGGTAAAGGTTTTTGTAGTAGTTACTAATGATCTTCTGGATTTCAGTGGTGTCTGTTGTGATTGCACCTTTTTCATTTGTAATTACATTAATTTGGGTTTTTCCTTCCTTTTTTTCTTTTTTTTTTTAGTAAGACTGGTTAAATGTTTTTCTATTTTGTTTCTTCTTTTGAAGAACCAGCTCTTTCATTCATTGATTCTTGTATCGTTTTTCAGTCTCACTAGTTTCTGCTCTCATCTTTATAATTTCCTTCCTTGTACCAGCTTTGGATTTGTATTGTTCTTGTTTTTCTGCTACTTTGCAGTGCAAAATTAGGTTATTAATTTGGGCTCGCTCTGATTTCTGATGTGGGCATTCACATTTACAAAATTCCCTTTTAGGGCTGCTTTCATTGTATGCCATAGGTTCTGATACATTGTACTGGCATTATTGTTTAATTCTAGGAATTAATTTCTTGGTTTCTTCTGTGCTTCATTGATTATTCAAGAGTGTAGTTTAATTTCCATGTATTAGCGTAATCACTGTGGTTTCTTTAATCATCGATTGCTAGTTTCATTGCAATATAATTTGACAATGTGCATGGAATAATTTTGACCCTTCTCTATTCACTTAATCATGACTTACTGGCTAGTATGTGGTCTATTTTGGGAAAGTCCCATGTGCTATTGAGAAGAATGTACATTCTATTGTTGGGTGTAACACTGTATAGGCAACTATTAAGTCTATTTGTTCAAAGGTGTGATTCAACTCGATATTTCATTTGAGTTTTTTCATGTTGATCTGTTTGTGATAGTGGGGTATTGAGATTCTCCCACTATGATTCTGTTAATGTTTACCTGATCTTCTGTGTCTAGTAGTGTTTGTCTTATGAAGCTGGGTATGCCAGTGTTTGGTGCATATATCTTTTAAATTGTTATTCCTTCCTGTTGAATTGTTCCCTTAGCCAATATGTAGTGACCTTTTTTGTCTCTTCTAATTAGTTTTGGCTTGAAGTCCACTTTTTCTGAATATAGGATAGCTACTCCAGCTTTTTCTGGCAGAGCTTCCCACTGCATGGAATATTGTTTTCCATTCTTTGACTTTTAGCTTCTCTGGGGAAAATTAGCTTCAACAAAACTCTTCCAAGGAAAATCAGGATGAAATGTTCTCCTGCTCTCCTTTTATACTGTCCTGACAAGCCCCCTTAAGTGGGACTTGTCCTTGCATTATTTTACTGTTGCTGATTTCATTTCTTTCCTTCTATTTAACTGGTTCTACCTGGTGCATTCATCCTACTGGACATTTTGGCACCTTTAGCTTCATTTTCTCTGGTGCTGGCTTGGTGGTCATGTATTCCTTTAGGTGCTCCTTATCATGAAATTATCTTATTTTTCTGTGAATTTTGAAATATAGTTTTGTGGGATATATCAGCCTGGGTTGGAAAGTGTTTTCTTTTAGGACTTGAAGCACCTTAAGGCAGTAGTGGTGAACCTACGGGCACATATGCCACAGTAGGCTGTTTATACCCTTGAAAGCTCTAAAAAGTTCACCATCACTGCTCTAAGAACTCCAGGCCTTTAAGCTTTGTGTTGAGAAATCTGCTGTAATTCTAGAGGAGTTTCTCTTATAAATGACTTGTTGCTTTTCTCAAAACTGCTTTTAAGATTTTCTTCTTGTGTGAGACTTCTGGGATTTTCACTAGGTATACCATGGGAGGCTTTTCTGATTTTGGCTGTTTGGGGTTCTGTGTGTATTATGGCTTGTTATCTAGATGTCTCGCCCAAAGCCTCATGCACTCAGAGATGGGGCTTTTGTGAGTGACTGCATCGTGGGTATGTGTTACTGGATCATGGATGAATGTATTAGTCAGTGCTTGTAAGAGAAACAGATTTAATGCAGGACACAGAATTTACAAGATTAGCTTTCAATATCTGCCCAAAGAGTCAAATGTAAAAGCATGCAAGAGATCTGTTTGCATGCTAGAGATTCAAAGAATCCAGCTGAAGGCCTGGAGCCTGTGGCAGTGTCCCGTGGGAGTCCATATCAGGAGGCTGAGGAATCTGTGATGGAAGAGGGAAGGGTCTGCACCAGCAAGCCCAAGGGCCAACGCTGGGGGCTAGAGAGTGTGCACGGGAAAGCCCAAAAGCTGATGCTGGAAGCTGAAGAATCTGTGTTGAAAGCCAGGAGATGACACCCAAGGTGAAGTTGAGGACCAGAGCTCTCCTGAAGAGAACAGCCAAAGCTTCTCCAAGGAAAATCAGCTGCAGTGAAGCTCTTCCAAGGACAATCAGCATGAATCTCCCTCCCCTATCCTCCTTTTGTACTGTTTCAACAAGCCTCCTTAAGTGGGTCTTCCATGCCCAGAGCCATGCTGACTCAGTTCGGCTGGGCGTTACCACTCTAGTTGACCATCGACCAACACCGCAGTGCGTGATACTAGATTAGTCTGCTGATTGCTTTAATATAGTACTGGGTGTGGGCGATTGACTTACTAAATAGGGAAGACCCACCCCAAGTGTGGGTGTCACAAACCAATAGACTTGTGGCCTGTGTAGAATAAAAGGGGAAGGAAGGAAGTCTCTCTGCCTTCTGCCTCCCGTCGCCCTCCGCCGCGGTGCCCTGCCTTGGGCTGAAGCCTTTGCAGACTGTGAGCTCAAGTAAACTTTTCCTCTGTTTACTTGTGGGTGTCGGGTGTTGTGTCTCAGCTATGAAAAAGCAACTAAGGCCGTGTGTGCCACTTACCTTTATGCTAAACATTGTCCAATATTTGGAAGGTTTTCATCTATTATTTCAGTAAACAGGTTTTTTTATGCCATTTGTGCTATCTTCTGATGTTTTACTAATTCTGGTTAGTCTTGGCAAAATTTAGGAGCTGTTGGATCCGTTTTTCATGTTCTCTTGTTTTTAAAATTTCTCTCATTGATTGCTCACCAACAGCAGTGCTAGTTCTGAGTTTGTCCTCACACTGGTCATTTCTCCTGCCCATACTTTCAATAGAAGTTTTATTAATCGCCTGAATTTCTATTTGCAGCCCTTTTATGGACCCTAGTTATTTTTTTAGGCTGGTCATGCATGTTTTACATCATTTTGTCTAGCTCTTCTTTTTACTGATGTCCTTTTAGATTCCCTGATGATTTTGTTTAATTGGCTAAATATGTTGCTACTTATGTCTTATGTGATTTTGCCAGCTGGCTTATTGAACTATTTTGTTATCTCCCCTGATACCATTTCAGACAATTTAGGTGAGCTGTTCTTGGTTTCCTCCCCTTGGGTGCCCCATGGATCAGCTTTGGGAGAATTAGGAGTGTTTGGAGGAATTTTATTGGCTTGTCTTCTCATGTTTATATTTTTGCTTGTTTCCTGTTGAGGCCTGTGGGTTTACTGTAGTGAAAAGTTTTGTTTGAAATCCTCTTTAGATGATGTCTACTTTTCAGTGGCATTCTCTGGGCATGGCTAACTGCTGGCTTTTGCCTCTGTCCCAGGTTCCAGCCACCTTCACTGATCTGAGAGGTTTCAGCATGTTTGGCCCAATACTCAGTTCTTCCAGAATGGGCCACAGCACTGTTAATTATCCCAGGCAATCTAAAGATTGGCATTTCAAAAAGGCCAATTAATAGCAGCAGCGATGGCACCGTGACTGTAGTAAAAAAAAAAATCACCATCAATTATGAGAACAAGAGAATGAAAAAAAAGTAAAATTTGAAAATTTAATTGATGTGATATGAGAGGGAGGAGAGAAAAGTATGATAGGCAATTCTGTCAAAGAATGAAAAGAAATTCACAGTGACAGGAGAGTTGCAGGGAAAGACAAGCAAGAAAAAGAAGAAAAAAGAAAAGAGTAAAATCAGGAGGTAAAGGAAGGGAAAACATTGGAAGGGAAAAGGAGAAAAGAGAAACAACAGAAACTGAAGGAAGAGAAGAATGAAGTGGGAGAAAAACCCCTAACACTGAACAAATCAGGTGAAAAAAATATTACAAATATGAAAAATTTCAAAGACTTTGAAAGAAAAAATTTCTGTTATTGAAAGAAAATGTTTTCCCCATGAGCTGTAGTCTGGAGATCTGGCCAGACTTGATCTTGTGTGCCTAACTGTAGTGCCCGTGGGTCTCTGAGGTCCCCTCCTTGCCCTCCAGGCCATTCTGTTCATTCCCTCCAGACTGTGGTTGCTCGTCAAGCCAGTGCATGTCCTTGGTTCCAAGGTTAGATGGGAAGTGTGATCAACCCGCTGTTCTCTGCTGGAGGTGGGCAGTGAGGCAGGGGCTGTTGGACTGAATGTCAACAGCCAACATGGGGGTCTCGTTGCTCCCTTTTCTTCCTAGGTGTTGTTTCCATCCAGGATTGGGTTGGTTGGTCAGTCCTTGCCTCTGCTGCCCTGTGTTGTATTTCCCTGAGGGTGGGGTGTTGGTCCTGTACCTCAGATCTGCTCTCTCTTTCTCTTCCTTGTGTGTGTGTGTGTGTGTGTGTGTGTGTGTTTGGGGGTACTACTGCAGGTCTGGACTCATGTGAGTGAGGGGACCTACTACTCTGTCATGGGTCTGCTCTCTCATCTCAGAATGACGTGTGCCACTTCAGGCCTACTCTCTCCTACTCTGTGTTTTTTAATAAGTGGCTTCTTTCCATGGTCTGCGGTGCTGGAATTCACCAGATATGGGGCAGGGAGAGTGAATCACTGCCAAGACCTATTTTGTTTCTACATTTATGCCTTTGTGGGAGTATGCTGCGTCCTGTCCTCATTTTCTTCCTGGGCATGGTCAATGAATGTTGTCTGCTCTAGAGCTGTAGGCACTGCATTTGCTCCCAGTGCCTGTGTTCCTCTGTGTGCCCCATGTCATGACTTTTTCAGCCTGGCTTTATAATGTGTGGGTTAGTGAGTTGATCTCCGTGCTCCATAGGGCTCTCTGACCATAAATCCCAGGCTGAGGCATATTCCTGATCATGTTGGCAGGTGGGGAAAGCAAACAGACCTCTGTGTTGGAGGTAGGCAGCAGGTGAGGATGGGCCAAGCCGTCTCCCAGACTTACTGCCAGCATTTTCAGACCTGGCCTCCTCCAAAAGCCACACGTGTGGCCTGGCTTCTCAACTCAAATAGTGGGACCTTGTGACCTTCCTGGCCACCTTGGTTACTTTTCTGTCATTGCTGGGACAAAATACCTGGCACTCAAAACTAAGGAAGGAGAGGTTTGTTTAGCTCACACTTTGTGCAGGTTCCAGTCCATACTCAGCCGGGTCCAAGGCAGGGTGGCACATGGCGGAGGGCAGCAGTTCGTGGCGGCAGGAAACAGCAAAAGCAGTCAGAGTGAAAAGGGAGGAGCAGCTGCTGGAAGAGGAAGCCTCTTTCTCTGCCTTACATTGTGTGCGGGCTGCCCGCCCCAGGGCAATTTTAGCACTCACACCCACAGTCCCAGCACTGGACCATAGGTCCATCAAACTCTAGAAGCCTGTCCCATGACTGCACGAGGCTTTGGGGGGACATCCAGACGCAGACCGTAACACTGGCCTCAGCATTAACTTCTCCAGAAGAAGGTCTGTGGGTAGCTCATGCCCTCTCTGTGACTCTCAGGTGCCTGTCTCCCACCCAGTCACAGTGGTAGGGTAACACTAGAAACTCAGAAGTATACTTTTTTGTGGTACAGCCTTAAACCGCTGAGATCTCTGCAGAACGGCTCAGGGTTAAACACTCTCAGATGTGGTGGATGCTGAACTGGATTTCGTCTCCAACTCTAACCTGCCCAATGGAGTCACTTTCAGAGCAAAATTCCATGTTATTTTTGCAGTTTACAGTAACTGCGGACTTGGGGCTGGCGCTGCTGAGCCAGCCCAGTTTCTGCCCTCAGCTTCCGTCCCTCTCCACTTACCCTGGCGGCGGCAGAAACGGGCCCCTCTCGCTGGGAAGCGGAGTTCCTACCATGACTGCCTTGTCCGCCCCCTACCACCGCTGCGTTTTGCTCCGTTTCTCTAACTTCTCTGTAGTTGTTAGGTTTTCTATCAGCTCTCTCCTGATTTTCCAAGATCTACTATTTTTCTTCACCGATTTGTTGTTTTCCAGGCGTCTCAGGTCCCAGAGAGGCTATATTTGCTGCTAATGTTTCCTCCACCGTTTTTAACTCCCCAGACCCAGCTCTTGGATTGGTGGTATGTTGTCTGTGTAGTCACCGGTGTTGTGCTAGCTCATTATGTGCTCAACTTTATTAATTAATTTTTCTTTTTTGTGACTTTGCAAGTTTTTCTTTCTTCATGTTCACTTTAGAGAGGAGTTGAAAGAGGCTCCATAATTGCTATTAACTATATCTTGTATGAAGCTAGAAGTCTGTATTACTGCTAGCTGCATCCACCCTCCTGGCCCTCTGTCAAACCGTACCTGCATCCACCTGTGCTTCTGCCCACATTCCCACGTGTCCTCCACTCACTAGCCCTTCCACCCTTAGTCACGTGTGAGACATGCCTAAGGAGCTTGAAAAATGTCGGTGAACAAGATGGGTCTTAAAGAGATAGCCCTACACAAATTCAGTGGGGACCGAGGGGTCTCTCTGCATTTTAGAGCAGCAACTCTGACTGCAATGTGGAGAATAAGTTGCAATCAAGTGACTTGGAGTTGAGGTGCAGTTTCTAAATGGAGTGAATAAAGCTCAGGTGCTCACTGCCTTTTTAGAGTTGCTGAGCTGCGGCAGTGATCTCCAGGAGTGAAATGGTTTCATTGCATAAAACTTCTACCACACATCAGACCTGAGTTTTTGGGATAAGAAGTTTTGTCCTTAAAGATGATGGAATCTCCTAGTATTATCATTAGTAGTAGTAGTAGTAGTAGTAGTAGTGGTGGTAATAGTAGAAGGGATAGAACTGAGCTCCCACACACACAAACTTTAATTTTAAAAATTTTAAAACAGGATCTCACTAAGTCTGCAAGTTGTTCAGGTTGGACTGGAAATTGCAGTCCTTCTGCCTCAGGCTGCTAGAGTGCTGGGATCTGGAGCATTTGGTAATGAGAGGAGGGACTGAGGAGAGCTGTATTTTTGAGTAGACATCCTGCTGAATGTCATGTCTTAGGGAACAAAGTGATGCTTAGGTTTGTCGACTTGCACGTCCTGTCACCTGTGCGGATTCCCTGGCTCATGCGAAGGGAGGGAGGGAGGCTGCCTGTGCGCAGCACATGGCTAAGAAAACACCAGAAACACCATTAAGGAGGACTTAGTGATTCAGCACAGCTCTGAGTCAGTCATTACACACAGGTCTGGTATGGCAATTGCAGGGCATGCACTGTTTATTAAAAGGAGCCGGTTTACAATGATAAAAACAGAAGTCTTAATCCTGAACATCCTCTCATTTAGTGTACAGCATTTCCATAGCAGTAACTGCAATGCCCTAATAAGGTTGTGATTTATAAAACTAAGCAACCCATTAGTGGTTTGCTGTCACGGCTTTTGTCAAGATGTGAAAGGGTTCTCCCAGTCTGATTTAGAAGAGGATTGTGGGGACTGGCTGCAAAGGTAAAGAGGTGTCTCAGAGGGGTGTGGCCATGCATGCCTGTCATCCCTGCACTCTGGGAGGTTGAGGCAAGTTTGAGCCCAGCCTGGGCTATTTGGTGACTTAGGAAACGCTGCCTTTAAAAAATAATAATAAAAATTAAATAAAAGGACTGGGGATTTAGGTCAGTGCAAAGGTTCAATCCCCAGCTACAAAACAAAATTTCAAAAGAGAATATGACTGTCTTTCTTGAGGGTGCTGGGGAGGGGGTGGGGACAGA